>VZUI01046634.1:0-71286 GCA_013401135.1 Cettia cetti
CAGGCAAAGTGCAATGAGCTGCGCTTTTTTTTTTTTTTTTTTTTTTTCCCTGAAGCAGAGGAAAAGTCTATGAGTGTCGTGTGGCTTTTTACACCTCTCTTTTTTTTGAGAAAAGTTTCAATGGGTCACGGTTTTCTAAAAGGCTGTGATGTTGCTGCTGGTTTTTAAACATTATCAGTACTTGGCATTAATCTAATTTGAAAGTATGTTTTCAACTACGTGGTAGTGTTAAACTATTTAAACTTTCCAGTATATTGATCCTTTCATTACATGCTACAAACATCTTGATTTTTACTCCCACGAGTCAGGCTTGGTTTCAATCTTACAGCTTTGGACTGTGGCTGTGCAAGGAGCATCATGAATGTGTACTCCCACGAAGTCCATTGCAGGACTTTCACTTGTACGTTTGTTCTGTATTATACGTGATATAAAGGCTACAAAACACGTATTTATTGTTCCAGCAGTGTAACAGATCTGATTTCTTTGGCTAGGATAAATCCTCTAGTAATAATCCTCTTTTTATGCCTGGTGGAATGAGAAGATGAATTGTCCTACGAGTCTACTTTGCATTGTATCTTTCATGCAATCTCATCATGCCTTGTGCTGTTCGTCACTTTGGCAAAACCCCACAAGATGCTTAGAGAAGATTTGTACAGGTGGGCAGAGGGCTTGTGTAGAAGCAGGGAAGAAAACAACTGAGAAGTGTTTAAAATGGTGGTTATGAGGAGAGAGGGGCTGAGTCAGGTGTTTGGAGTTGTACAGCTGATGGTGCTTTCACTGCCAGCAATGCGAAGGGAGGAGGAGGGGCTGGGAGAAATGGGCTGAGAGCGAGGACAGCAGAGATGTGCAGGAGAAAACAACTTTTGGAGTGAATTGGGTTCTTCCTCTTTAAGACTGGGTTATTTTTACATCTGTGTTATAAAAGTCATTCTGTTTTAAGACTGAAACTGGAAACAGTGAGATGACTACAGTTACTACCAACTAAAACAGAACATGCACAAAATAATTGCATTATATTAAAGTTTAATTATATAAAATTCCAGGTTCTCCCAAATCCATCAGAGACATTGCTGCTCATTGCACACAGAAGTATTTAAATGTTGCTGGAAAGGGTGGGAGGGTAAAATCCTCGGGCAGGCAGTTCCTCACGGCTTAGCATCACAGAGGGCTGTGGTCACACTGGGCACTTGGTGTCATGTTTTCTTGGCCTTGTAGCCAGAATCAGGGAACCTGCTAACAGAAGGAAGGTTAATCTGTGACCTTCCCCACCCTTCCTCTTGCCCTGCTACCTCTAAAAGCCTGGTTTGTTTTAAGAGAAATCAGAAACCTGAGCAGAAGATAAATAGTATTTGTTTTCTTTTGGCTGCTAAAATGAAATAGTAGTTTCTTCTCTGGGGACAGGGACGGCTGTGTTTGTGACTCCATGTGATGACTCTTTCCAGGATCCTGGGAAGCTGGTGTGGGGGGAATGATTCTGCAAGCAATTAATAGTTTTCTTCTTCTTCCTGCATTGTTTTCTGTTGTATGTCCCAGGTGGGAGCCCTATTGTAAGTCCCTCCTGGGACCGACCAAGAGATGCCAGATCAACTTAGCTGATGCAACACCCTCTGCAGTTATTAATGATAAAATACAAAAGCTCTTTATTGGGCAAATTTTCTAGGCATAAGGCTAAAAGGCTCCTCCACTGGGGCCAGAAAGATGAAAAGTTGCTAGGCATGAAAGATCTACAGGAGACCACTGTTTCTGTCTCCAGTGTCTGTAATGGAGTTTCTTCTTGCCTCCCTAAAAGGCATTGTAGTCCAGCCTGTGTATGGAAAGCTAAGTATGTTTTTCTCTTTCCAGAGAAGTGATTCCTCCTCTTGCAAAACTGTAAGGACTCAGAGAAAATATTACTCTTCCTCTCAGCCATGCATGAGATGGAGTACAAGCCCCTCTGATGCCCCCACACCATCCCTGCTCAGAGCAGGGTCAGTGTCTCAGAGAAAGTCTTCAGGTGTGGTGGATCCTCCTGAGCTTTATGATCCTCTCCTCCTCCTGTCGCCCAGATCAGTGTGTTGTGGAGAGAGCAGGTGCCCAGGGGTGGGTGTTTGAGTAAGTGATGCTTAAAAATTGGGGCCCTGACTGTCATCTCTTGAGGTATTTGCAGCTCTGCAAAAAGGTCAAGCATATAAAATAGTTTGGGTAAAAGAGAATGAGGAGTGTAGGAGAATATCCTGTAATCATCAGTATCCACTGGCATTCATGATGCTTCATCACCATGTGCTGGGAGAGTCTCTGGCATGAGGTAAACTTTGCTGTAATGTTAAAGTCAAAGGTTGAGGGATCAGCCTGAGGTGCAGAACTCGTGCCTGGTGTACACCATGCCTTTGGATTTCTGTGTTCCAAAGCTGATCTGGAGAGTTGAGCTTTCAGGGAGGTTGGGATGGGCTGGATAGGCACGGAGGATAGTATGGGCTCTTGTGAGTGATGGCTTTCCTTTGAAGGGGATGCTGAAATGAGTAGTTGGTCAAGGAAAAAAACTTGTTTTTTTTTCTTGTATTGTGAGTGTATTAAGGTAGTGTTCTTACAGATTCTTCCCAGAGAGCCTTGTTGGCAGGACTCTTTGCTCATGGGTAGGGAGATGTTTCTGTTGTTCTGGGGTTTGCCTTTTTGTTACTCTTTTTTTTTTTTTTTTTTTTTTTTTTAATTGAGCATGTTTGGCTGGTTTGCTGCCCAATAGGTGTTTATAGGAATCTTAAACATGTTTACAGCTGATTGAAGAGAAACAAGCAGACTGCTGTGAGCTGGAGATGGGCACACTCTCCTCACATGAAATGTGGCCTGTTGTCATCCAAAACAAGTTGTAACAGGCAGGACACTGCCTCCCTGCCAGGAAAGCCAGGGAGCTGGAGACAGTCTGTTTACTGCTGCTGCTGACAGGCACTAACCTCTCTGGAGTGGGCTCTCCACCAGGAATATTTTCCTCCTCTTTACAAGCTGCTACACAGCACACTTTGCTCCTGCTGGAGATGGGGAAACTTTATTACTTCAAGGGTGAATGAGGTGTTGGGGAGGGAGAAAACACAGAGCAAGTCCTGCATCCTGCCTTTACTGCTGTAATGCAGTTGGCTTGGCAGCAGGGATGGAAGGGACAAGGGCCAGGAGAGTTCTTTCCTCAGGGAAAACCCTCTTCCCAAAATACTGCCACTTCCCTGAGCTGCTGCAGTGTTTGGATGGAAAAGGTAGTGGGTCTGACAACTCCTCCTGCTCCCTCTGTTTTTCTCTTCTGTGCCCAGCAGTGCCTTGTCTTGCCCACCTGTGCAGAAAGGTGTGCCTGAGGGAGTGAGGCTGGTGTCAGTGGCTGTGTTTGCAGGCAGGATGTGCAACAATCCCCCTTTGCTCTGAAGTCTTGTGTCAGCATAGTAAAAACAGCCCCATCCCTGAAGAAATTTAGAGGTGAAGTTATTCACAGCTATTGCTGTGCAGAATCTGTTTTTTCTGCTGCAGAGACTGTGATATTTCAGAAGCCTATAAACTATTTGCCCTGATTTTTTCTTATTGCAGGTGTGTGTGTCCCACGGAACCAGGCACAAGGAGGGTGTTCAGGGTTAGGTTGGAATCCTGGGAGGTGCAGCTTGTAGGGACAAGGAGTTTGGGGCCCATTTTTTAACCTGCCTTTCTCAACTGCTTCAACCTTCTCCTGTTCCTCCGCATTTTATTGTTGTGAGTAAAAGATGCTGGGAGTCTGGTATCTTCCGGTCTTGGATTGTGTTAGTGTTTTGTATCTCACTTAGGTTTTCAGACTGCTGCTTGTCTAACTCAAGAGTGCATACTCCCACTCCCTGAAGTGGAAAATAGGAGGGTTTCAGAAGAAACTGTGGAAATGTGCAAAGAAAGAAGTCCTTATGGCAAGACTTCCAACTCCCCAGTATGTACATCTTCAGTATCCCTTGGCTTTCCCAGAACATTGGCTTCTCAGTATGCCTGCACCATGTGAGCTCTAACCTTCAGGCATCCAGGCCACTGAAATGCAGCACCAGTTGTCCGAGTATTGATGTGAATGGGCAAGTGCCTGTGTTTGTGTGAGAAGAGTATCTGCCAGAAAGGTGAAGGTGGACATTTCATGTAGTGTATCAACTTCCTCCTCTGGCCTGGGTGCAGCAGGAGGAGCACACCTACACCTGCAGGTTCATTCATGCTCAGGGGCTGCCTCTTGCAATCCCTCACACACAAGCTGACCTGCCTGGGCATGCACAGTGTCCTTCTTCTGCAGAGCTAATTGCCCCCAAGGTTCCTCAGTGCACCTGGAGGCAAATGGGGCCATGTGCTGTCTGAGCTGTTTATTTCCTCTCTGCAAGCTGTTAACCCAGGTATCTCCCTCAAAGCCCATCCTGACTGAGGGGAATGTCTGTCATACCACAAAGCTTGCCTGTGGTGTTTCTGTGCTTGGAAGAATACTGGTGTCCTTGGCTCAGGGGATCTGTGCAGGCAGCACCATTCCCAAAGCACGCTGTGGGGCCAGGGCTGGGCCCTGCAGGGACACTGCCAGGGCTCAGGACAGCCTCCCTGCAGGGTGAGCAGAGGTGCTGGGGCATCCTGCCCTGGTGTGTGTAAGGAGAGCACCCCCAGGCCCATGTTCACTGCACAGACTGCTCTCACAGGCTCCAGGGGACACTCCAGGGTTACGGGGGCCAGCCTGGATCCCCCTACAGCCTGCTTTGTGAGGTTCACTGATGCAGCCGTGGGGAAGCCCAGCCCTCACACTGGCTGTGCCATGCTTGTCCTGGGCCAGCACATCCCTGCACTGCTGCTGGGGCAAGTGCTGCAGGTAGGTTCTGAACCTGGTGCTTTTTCACCACTTGACTTGAAGTCAGGTGGGTGTTTGTTTCCTTGGAACTTGGCCTGCATTTGTCTGGCCTCAGCAGATCCCCAAATAATTTGCCAAGATTACATATTACATTTATAAATAAGCTCTTGTATCATCTGTTCATGTACTCATATTAACTGTGACAGATTTATGTAGTGGTATGCCAAAGCAGCATGTATTCCTGCACACACCTTGCTGTGGTGAGCTGGGCTGTGTTAGGATAACTTGGATCTCAGAGGGGTGCCCTCCTGTGCATGCCCCCCAGCACTGGGTGAGCAGAGCAATGGTTCTGTCTTCTGGAGAGATGTTTCTGTGTGCTGCAGTTACAGAGGGGCTCTGCCTTCTCTCACCTGCAGCTTCAGGCAGAGGTGAGGGAAGAGGGATGTCATCTTTCATCTGGTGGTTTGAAATTACTGACATCTGCAGGATGGAAAAAGGCAGGATGTTCTCCTGAAGACAGTGACTGCCTTGTAGGTTCTCCATTTGGGAGTGGAGTAATGATGGGGTTCTTGCTCCAGTGCTTAAAGTGCTAGCCTCAGGAATTTATGTTTTGTTGAGTTTACCTTTTCCTATTTGTTCTTGCTCTGCACTGATGTTGCCTCTTACAGTCACTTCCCAATTCCATTGCTTTTTTAGGCTTGCAGTAATAGCTGAGAAGGACTTTCCAGAAAAGGAAGTAAGCTGGCTTGTGTATGGTGTGAGATTTCAGAAAGACCCATGTGCCTTGGGTGGAAACAGTTGAGAATCTGGGCCTTGGATACTCACCCTTTTCATGATGTTAGAAATTCATAGCCTGTGTGTGTCATGAGCCGAGCCAAAGTACACTGGGATCTTGACCAGAGCTGCTCTGTATTTCTGTTTTTCTGAGAAGACCTTTCCATGCCAAAGTGCAAAGGCCTTGATGCTCCTGATCTGGAGAGAGTTCCTGATGCTTTGAGATGCTTAGATGGTCTGGGATTATGCTGCCATTAAGTTCTCCTAAGGCATCACAGAAAAATAATTCGTGTTGCCATAATAAATAATTTAAATCAACTACACAGAATAATAATATTCAAGTAGTCAGTCTTTAAGATGTTGAATCCTTTCAGACAATCCAAAGCTTGTTGGGTGCACTTGAGTCCCCTTGAAGCATCAGTGCCCCTCAAAAGGTCGCTGCTTCTGATTTTATAATTTCCAAAGGCTTAGTTATTTCAGCATTCTCTATTTCCCATTTGAATTGTCATGGGGGGGTTTTGAGGGCAAAAAGGGGTCAATGTGGCTTTTCCCCCAACTTCTAAAAAAAAGGGGATTAAGCTGTCACAGATTATTTACAGTGTAGGTCTGATACCCTTACATGACAAAATTGTCACATCTGGGGCTATTTTTCCTTTTCAGTGTCACTGTTTTCCATCAGATACAAATGGTAAGTCCCAGACCTTTGCATCATCTGTGGGACTTTCCTTTCTTACTCCAGTGACCTCGATGTTAATTTCTGACAGTTCCAATATTCTTGGGTTGTTTTTTTTTCTTTTTACCAGTTGGGAATTGACAGCCAGTGCTAGTCAGTAATGTAAAAACCCTGAGTACAGATCAGAGGCTTGACTATAACAGGCATGTGTCATCTTTTTTACTTACTTTTCCTCATACCTTCTGAATTGTGAGCATTAAGAACCACTAGCCTTACATGGCAGCCTGTGTTTCACTGAAGTATGTCAATTCAGACTCACTAAACAGTAGTTCATTGTCACATATTGTTGTATTCCATTTACCAGTAAAAATATTTGATCTGTGTCATCTCCTGTGATGGCCACAGAATTGCCAGTAGAGCTCTCTTGGAGTCGGGATAATCTGCATTTATGATATGTGTATTTTTTCCTGCCATTCTAAATTAAGTTTTCTGCCTTCCTTGAAGAGGCTACTTACTTATTTCCATGTCATTAGCGTGGGCTTGGTCAATATGTTTGTAGCTGGCAACTCTTACAGCTTCCTCAGTGCTGCCGCTGGTTTGAGCCGAGTTCAGATATCTGCAGCCCTTCTGGTAAATAATTTACTTCCTAAATTGGTTTTATTTATATTTCGTAATGCAATTTTCTGTAAAATTGCAGTAATCATGTCTGGGTGCCATTAACCCCATCTGAGCTGCAGAGCAGAGTTTGCAATGGGCTGAGAATATCCTGTCCAGCCCACCCTGTGCTGACAGTCTGCATAACCTGCTGCAGCAGCTCGCTCTGCAGAAGCTGCCACAGTCCGTGTTTTGTTGTTAGCTGGCCAGTTGGGAGCGTTTTGTTTGTTTTCCACCAAAAATTAACAAACAATCTGCCAAAACCAAGTTTTCCCATCGAACCTGACTGAACTATAATTTCCAGAGGCATACCTTGGTAATAATTTTCTGCCCTACATAAGGAGTAAATAGCAATTGCAAAATGAGACTTCTCCCGTGTCTTGAAAACATCAGTGAATGCCTGTATCAGAGTAAATTCTGTGACCAGCAGTTCTGCCTCATAGTCTGTCCTCTGATACCAATGGGAGGGAGTAGTTAGTTGCGTCTACTTGGAAATTCAAAGTAACATCCAAGCCAAGGGGTTAAGAAGAAAGGCATTATTAAGTTCTTTCCCAGCTCGTGTGTTGCTTCTTTTTCTTGTTAGGGAACAACAACAACAAGACGGCAGTGAGAAGTTTTGTTTTTAAATCTGGAGTAGAGCAAGGGTGAACTTGAAGAGGAAGGAAAGGCAGCCAGCTCCAGGCCTGTGAGCTCCCTGTGTGGGTCTCCTGTTGTGCCAGCGCCTGGGCAGAGGGAGCTGAGCCTCCTCCCCTTCCCTTCCTCAGGGTGCCCCAGGCCATGCTGCTGAGCCTCTGCAGGGGGGGGTCGCAGGGACCACGCTGCCCCTCCTGCTCCCTGGAATGTTGCAGGCACTGGTTGAGGAGGAGGCTGCAGCCTAAAGCACCCCAGCCGAGCTGGAGGCAGGCCAGGAGGCAGCAGAATGGTGTGGTAGCCAGGAAAGGGCCCTTAGCCCTCACAGCCTCTTTCTTCTCTCACAGTGGATCATCCTTTATGCCACAGGTGCCCCAAGTTCCCGAGCAGCCATCCTTGGCCCTGTGCAGTGCCTCATGCTGTGAGAGCATGCGTGCTGCTCTGGGCCCTGCAGCCTCAGGGGCTGTGCCTGCTCACCCCCAGCTCCCTGAGCTTTGGGCCCTCACGGCCTGTGCCTGCTGACCCCCAATTCCCTGAGCTTTTTGCCTGCTGACCCCCAATTCCCTGAGCTTTTTGCCTGCTGACCCCCAATTCCCTGAGCTTTTTGCCTGCTGCCCCCCAGCTCTCTGCGCTTTGAGGCCCACAGTGTCCAAGGGTGTTCAGAACAGAGGAGTTCCCAGAGCAGCAAGGCAAGTAAGTGGTTGCTCATTTGTTTTTTGTGGGAAGGCAGATGGTATCCTTCAGCCGCATGTAAATATCTGCATGGATCTAAATTCATATGGGTTCTATAAAGATTTTCAGCCTGAGCAATGCTTTGTGGAAGAAGGTTTTACCAAGTTGATGCTTGGTTTGTCTCCACGTGCTGGCTGGACCGCCAGCTGTAGGCACCTCAAGCCCCAGAAGTGGTTTGGTATGTACCATCATTCTCCTCTCCCCTCTCAGGCAGGGGAAAAACTCTCTTTGTGCAGATGTTTCATTCTTCAGGACCAAGCAGTTAGCTTTGTGGGATGAGGAGCATGGCAGAGCTTGTTTGGTCACTTTTTTTGCCCATGTGCCTTGGCTACTCTGTCTCTGTCACCAGTTCCCAGGGCCATTCCTGATTCTGCTCTTTTTCAGCCGCTTCCTCAGTCAGGAAGGAGTCCGTGAGTTGCATGAGTTGAAGGACAGTTGTACTGCTCTGTGTTGTGCTATGTTGGGAACTTATTTATACTTGAAAAGATGTATTCTAATTCTGTCTCTGCTGTTTTGGTTGCTTCTTCTTCAGGGAATTGCACACACTTTGTGAGAACAGGGCTTGACAGAATTTAACCTTGGTAATGGGTGTTTTCCTTTTCCATGGAATTACTGGCTGTAGCTGATGATCTGTATTTACTTGTTCATGTTGCTCACCTGCTCCAGTAGTGGAGCTAAGATTGTCAGCATTGAGCCTGAATTTGATTTGCTTTTTCTGCCAGTGCCTTTCATCCACTGGCAGTTTGCTGCTGGCACGGTGCTGCTCACCTGCACCTGGTTTGCAGCTAATAAATGCCTCCTCCTTTCTTGTTCCTTTCCCCTCTGTGAGCCCTCATCCGTGCTGCTGCTCTGCAGGAGTGCAGGTGTTGCTGGCACAGCTGTGCACCTGTGATTGCTCGGGACCTGCGGGTCCCTCAGGGCTTTCCCAGGCACATCTCCCGGGCTGGCACCTCCTGCTGCAGTGGGGCAGAGGGTCCCTGGTGTGTGCTGCTGGGGAGGGAAGGTGCTTCCCTCTCCCTCTGAACTCGTGCTGCACTCTGCCTCAGTCTGGCCAGTATTATTTCAGTTTGCCTGAACTGTCTGATCGCTGTCTGCATTCCATCAGCCCCAGCCTTGCCGAGTTCCTTTGCTTTGCAAATTGTAATTGCTTTGCCAATTAACTCTGGATCTTCCAGTACTCTTTCTTGAGTGCTTTTTCCCAAAACTCCATGCTTCCCAAAAGGCACGACTAGTTGTTTGGGCTTTTCCCTGTTTTTGTTTTTATTTATATATTTTTTTTTCACCTTTTTCTTATAACTCTTTGAATTCGATACACAACATAGGCAGATCCAGGAAGGAAAGAAGCATTTTAGCAAGCTCATCTGCAGCTTGTGCAGTAGAGGAAGAAAGAAAAGTGGAAGGTAAAAGCAGAAGAGGAAGCATTTGCAAGTACAGATGACAGAAGTTATTTAACAAAAGTAAGGAGTGGACAAAAATGGGACGCAATGAGATGAATGTCAGTGGAGTGAGCCACTAAAATATTGTAATGTGGAAAGAACTGAAAGTTAGATTCGAAGCAAATACTTGGGATTTCAGTGGAGGAGAAAGGCCAGAACAGAGATCAAAAAGAGAGATGTAGAAAAAAGAGGCACAGAATAAACCACTGTTTTAAGTTTAAAAGAGGTGGAGGAAAATACAGGGGTAAAAGTTACAGAAGCTTTTAGGGACCATAAGCAGCTCTACCAGGGTGGTTAAAAATGTATTTGGTGTCATAAGGGTGTTTGGTGCCTTGAAAATCAGTAGCTTGATGGCTTTTTACTGTGGTTAGCATCTGCTGAGACACCTGGTTCCCCTGGGTAGGGCACTGTGCTCCGTGTGCCAGTGCTGCTCTTGACTGGCACAGTGTGGTCACCTCTTGTCCTGGTGTTAAACAAAAAGCACTTGGCCAGTTTTTTCTGCAAAAAAAGGATTTGCTAGTGTAGTCAGGATTTTTTTTACGTATCCCTCCTTATTTACAAAGGATATAAAGTCCCTTTTCTCTAGGTACAGTGAAAATTGAATAAAAGATGCTTGGTTTGCACAGAGTCCTGTGGTTCATGGTCAGATAGCGTTTAATCCAGAAACTCTCTGAATTTGCTGAGGTCCATGCTTCCTCTGCTCCTTTCACGGTCCTCAGGGCTCCCTTTCTGTCTTGCTGTGCCTTTTGGGGGTTTTCCCCAGAGGGAGAGGTATTGTTTGCTGGAACCAGTGCAGGTTTGCATCCGGGCGCGGGGAAATTCTCCCTGCTCATCTCCCACCCTAGGCACTGACTGCCACAGCAAGGACTGCAATGTTGCAGACTCAGCAGGGGAGGCATCCCGTGCCTGGCTAACAATTCTGGGTAGGCAGCGTGCTGGAGGAGGGACCATTATGGGAAAGAGCCAGAGCAGGCTCTGCTAAGAGCAGCGTTTGCAAAGTGATGAGCATGGCACGGTGGGATCCAAGGTGCACCAGCTCCAGGAGTGTCCCCAAGTGTGTAAAACTCACGGGATCCCCTTGCAGGTTTGCGGCCTCAGTTTTTCCTCTGGGCAGGACGAGAGCCCCGAGAGCACTGTCTGGCTCTGGGAGCAGATCCCCCGGGAGCTGCAGTTTGTCCTTGCTCCATCTCTCAGCGGTGGGGAGGGATTTGCTTCAGCCTCCAGCGTGGCACCCCCTGCCCACCGCTCCTTTCTCCGGAGCTCACTGTGCTCGCCTCGGCTCTGCCCAGCCCTCCACAGCGGCTGAGCTGTGCTGCCTGCCTGGAGAGCCCCAGGCTAAAATTAGCAGGGAGCTCTTCTCTTGCCAAGTGCTGTGTGACCCAGCTGGGCTGGCAGGGAGAGAGGAAAAGGCTCTTGAATCTCTGCACGCAGAGCATCCTGCTGCCTCCAGGAGGGGTCCTGCCAGAGCGGGGGATGCTGAAGCAGTTGGAAGAACAGGGTATTGCCTGGGACATGGTTGGAAATCCTGATTCTTGGAGCTGTCTCCTTCTTGTTCTCCCTTTGAATATCACATAAATAGCTGGGGAGGCCAGTTCCTGCTCCTGGACACCTTCAGAGCTTCAGGCGTGTCCTCGCTTGTGGAAAGGTTTCCTGGGCAGATGAGGGGTTTGGCTGCCCTAAGAAAATTAGTGTATATTCACCACTGCCACCCTGCCAGAACAAGCTGCTGGAGACTTCACTGTCCCCAGCAGCTGCTCACTCTAAATGAGAGCTTGTCTGCTCTCTATTACAGGGTGGCCTGCAAGAGGGGCCTGGTGGTTACAGCACAGATTTGGGTGGACAGGGACATAGGCCAGCCTTGTCTCTGCTGCTGAACAGCCAAGGCTTCAGAGCAAGCTGCTTCGACCTCCCGTGCCTCTGTTAGGCTCTGTGTCAAAGGTGTCAGTGACAGTTGTTATTTATTCTTTGGAATGAGTAATGTCCATGAATGGAAAAGCGTTCGCTGGGCTCCAAATGGCGATCGCTGCAAGGGGAGAGCCTGTTGTTTCATTATTCTGCTGGACCCAGCCTGCCCTGCTGGAACAGCACTGCTGGTTTGGCTTCCCCAGCTGTGCTGCCACCCTGCCTTTTGTGAGCTAACTCTGCAATTGAGTGTAAAGCAGGGGCAGGAACTTCTCTGAGCCCTCAGAACACAGATCTCACCTCTGATGTTTCCCATTCATTGCACTTGCCTGAACTGCACAGCCTGGGGCAGCAAAAAAAAAGGTGGAAGAATGCAGCTGAGGTGAAGACTTGGTCTTTAAACCCTATTCCTTTTTCCAAGGCCCTTGGGTAGAGCTGTCTGCAGCACATGCAAGGGCAGCACAGTGGCAAGGTGAGACCATTGCAGGGAGAGTTACCGAGGGGTTTGCATCTTCCTGGTCCTGACAGCTCTGGAAGAGGCAGCCTGAGGGACACCATGGGTGTGGTGGAGCAAAGGGAGCACCCCTTGACAGCCTCATGGAAGTCAGAGTAAATGTTAACATGGTTTGCATTGGGATTTGGGTTTTGTCTGCAATGGTTGGCAGGCACTGCTGCTAGGGAAAGCTGGGCCAGCTGCAGGAAGAAGAAAAGAAAAGAGGAAGGCATGTTCACAGTCTCTCTGAGGACTGTTCCTGCCAAAAGCAACGTGAAATTCATCTTTTCCTGCAAATAGCAGAGAAATGGGAGCAGCTGGGATAGCTGCACTAGCTATATCTTCTGTTGGCTTCCCAGCCAACTTGGGAAGTGGCCTGTCTGTGTCTGGAGGTGTGTACAGACCACGTGTGCCAGCCCTCTGCCAGCCCTCCATGGCTTTAGATGGACAGGGAAGAGAGAGCTGCAGGAACTGCAGGAGATGTGGGACTGGCAGGCTCCCCCCATGCTCCTGCCTCAGCTCCAGGCACAGGTGCCTCTCCTCCTGTGGTTTCATGCTCCTGGAGGAAAGGAAACAGAAGTGTCCAGTGGGTCTCTGGCTTCCCTTTCCTTTTCCTTGCCAGAGGTGGAGTGAGGACTATCTGTGTGAAGGACATAATGGTATTTTAGCATGGGTGAAGAAAGGCAAAGTATAAAATATGTGGGCAAATATGCCTCCTACATCTGCAAGATGACCTGCTAGGGGCTACTGTTTTTGCTGGAAGGATTTATTTGCCTGAAACCCATCAAGGTGGAGAAAGCACTACTTTCTTTCACCACAGGCTGGGGAAGAAGGCAGCTGTGTCTTGACACAAATCTGGCAAGTCCCAGTAGAGGATTTTCCCTGGTGCTGGCACCCAACGCTCCTGGCAGCTCCTGGCTGCGTGCTGGCAGTGGGAGTGCTGGAGGGCTGGGGATGGAGCCATCCTGTGGGGCAGTGGCACTGCTGGCCCGGGGCTTGAGGTATTTGTGTCACTTCAGCTCACAAGGCTGAGAGGATGGGCTTCCCTTTTTCTAGATGAGTCCTCTTCTGTGATGGAAAAGTGGCTTTTTCCTGCACTTACTGGTAACAATGAGAGGGACTTGCTTGCCCTTAGTGATCATAATTTACTGAGAAGTGGCTAAAGTGCTTCTTCCATGTTCCCCTTGCTGAACTCTGCTCTGATGCTGGCTGCTGGCAAAGTACAAATTTCTCACTCAGACAGCCACTGCCTTTGCTGTCTGAGGCTGTCCAGGAGGAGCCTGTGTTCCAGCTGGGCTCCCCTGTCTGTGCCAGCCGGGCTGTGACCATCCCTGCCCAGGGCCCTGCAGAGTTGCTGGGGAGATGCTATGTGACATAAGTGCTTTAGGCACTGGGGCTGCCCCTCTGTCCTGGAAAAGGCGTTGGGAGGAGACTGGTGCCTCCCTGAAGCTGGAACAGCGTGCATTGCCAGCACTTGGGCCAGTGAAGGAGCTCTGGAGTGTGACATGTCCCTGTGCCAAATTCAGCTCTGCACCCAGTTTGTTTAAAATCCACCATTGCAATATTTTGCTATCCCCTCTGGAGAGCTGGGCATTTACAAGATCTGCAGAGATCTCTGCTCAAAGTTAAGCTGCTCTAATTCAGAGATGTATTTCTTGGGCTCTGCTGGTCTGAAGACTGTTTACACTTCTTGTCTCAGACCCTGAGACTGGAGTGCTTCAAGTGGGTGACCTACTACTCTTTCCTGAGGGTGGTACGTTGGCAGGCTGAGCAGGATCCCTGTATCCCCTGGTGTTAGATCTGGGTGTATTTCTCTAATTGTTGAGTGAAATGAAAAGGCAGCTTAAGGCTTTAGTCACTGGAAAGCTTTTTTGGGAGAGTGCAGCTTCATACATTGCTTGGCTGAGGGTAGAAGCCCCCAGGAGGACAGCTCAGGTGTTTGATACTGGGCTGGTCTCAAATGGGGCAACACTTGCAGGGGGAGTCTACCAGAGCAAGCATATGCTAGTTGAAAATAATAAAAAAAAAAAAACCAAGAAAAAAGAGAATGAGAGGAAGTGCTGCTAGTGGGGAGTAAGGTGTTTGAGCCACCACTGTGCTTGCAGCAAACACTCAGGACAACCCTTGTCCAGCCCTGGCCACCTTGGCAGGACAAGGCAGAGGCATGAGGCTTTAGTGATTTTTCTCATCAGCGTGATAGATCCATTTGTGCAGTTGGAGGCACATAAGTTATCATTTTTCTTTAATGCTTGCAGATTTTACCAGCACTGTCTGTTGTGGGTGCTTTGTCACTTCACTGTATGGCTTAAATGAACCACAGAATTCCCTGTGTGCATTTCTTTGCATTTCTTTGTAAATAATCTGGATTTTAAAAAAATCTGTTATTATTTAAAGCAGATGTGATGGTACTGTCTGGATCTGTAGCTTTGTAAAGAAATAACCATAATTTTGTTCTCTGCAGGTGTGTGTTTCTCAAGTTCTAAAGGCATGTTCTATGTTTAGAGGATCCCTGTGTGCTCTAAGCACTACAAAATGAGCCCAGAGTCTGGAAACTCAGAAACCAGCAATTGAATCTCCCAAGAAAACAAAGGCCTAACCTAATTTTTCTAATTGTGTGCCAAGTAGCCTCATGGTAGCACCTTTTTAGTGTCCTGTGCTCCAAAAGCATCTGTGTTCCTTCTGTTTGCTGAGCACATCTGATCAAGCCTGTTTGTTCCAGGTTAAGAACTGTTGTTTCCCATCAGAAGAACTGCAGAACCTGTACTTCACTTTGAGTTGTTTCAGGTGGCCAGGGAATTTGATGCTGAGCTCCACTGCTGGGGCAGTTTTACATGCACTCCACCAGCCAGGGTGGTCTGTGTGGAGCTGATCTGTAATGAACATCCAGTTGCAGCTCTTCCCTCTCCACTCTGAACCAGAGGAGGCCACAGTGTGAAGTGGAGATGAGGTGAGGGTTTTGGCAGTTAAGCAGTGTGCTGCTGCTCTTAAATAACATGCTGACAGGGCTCGGTGAATTGCTTTATAGACCAGAGGCACATCTTCCATGCCAGCTTTGCTATTCTGCATAAAAGCCTTGCAAGCTGCAGTGGTTTCCTTTGTGTGGAGCCAGGGTGTGGGAGGCTTCATTACACTCTGCCCTGATGTTTTAAGATTACAGTTAATGTTAAGATACAGCCTGGGATTCGTGGGATCAGTCTTGGATGCAGTCTTGAAATACTGTGAGTGATACAGGCTGTCTCCTACATTTGCTGTCCACAGAGGAACGAATGCCTCCAGGCACTTCCTCGCCAGTGCTGGTCCCTTGCTGCCGTGGGGTTTCTCTTGCTGCCCTCCCTGGTGATAGCCAGGGATCCTGTCTGTGTGGGTGCTCGTGCAGTGAAGGCACCACGGGTGAGAGATTTCAGGAAACAGGACGTGCCTGTTATGTGCTGCCGTCTCCCAGGTGAAACTGTCCCAAGGAAACATTCTACATTTGTAGGCACATCACAGGCATGTGCTGCAGTTCCTTAGCAGCTCCTTGCCCAGGGGAAGTCGGCAGCACCTGGATAACCCCACCTGAGCATCAGTGATTGCAGCACTTGTTCACTCCTTTATGTTGTTGCACCCGTTTCCCCCTCCTCCCTCCTTCCACACCCAAAGCCCAGCGTCGCTCTGCTCCTCCCTGCAAAACATCTCTCCTCCTGCCAAAAGGCATCCCTTCATCTCTGAGGCTGTCCACCCACCTCATGTCCCAGCTTCACGTTCCTCCCTGTGCTCTCTGGGCGTGTGGATGTGCTCCCCACACGTTCACTCCTCTTCACACATACCTGTCCACCCCAGCATGCAAGTACCTGCCTGTTGCTGACCTCACCTACTTAGTGCTGTTTCACGGTGTTCCCCTGAATGTTTTCATGACTCTGAAAGTCCTGCTATCTCCTGCCAGACTCCTGGGACTGCACAGCTTGCAGCATGTTACAGACCTTTTACTTTCTCCTTTAAGGTGGAGAAAAACGTTGATGTATGCAAGAGGTCAGATCCTGGAATAAATAAGCCATGACATGGCCATTGCAAGTTTCCTTTCTAGGGTTGCAAGCATGCATTTACATTTCAAATTCTCTCACTATCCCACACCATCTCCTCACCTGCAGGGGTGGCACTGGATGGAACAGAAGGGTTGGAATGTACAGAGCTAACAGCTGGCAGTGGCACAGCTGGGAGCCTCTGGGGAAGACTCAAGGAGCAAACAAATAATGCAGATGTCATTGTGGGAGGCTGCTATAGACCTCCCAGCCAGGACAGTGGCACTGACAAATTATTCTTTGGGGAGTTAAGGGAGCACTTCCAAGACAACTGCCCGTCCTTTTGGGGAACTTCAACTTGCCAGAAGTTAACTAGGGGCATCACACAGGTGCTACAACCTGGGTACAACCAGAAGATCCAGAAAAACTGAGTGACAACTTCATGGAACAGCCTAAGGGAGCTGACTTGGAAAGATGCCCTCCTTGATCTGCTGCTTGTCTGCAGAGAGGGCCTTGTTGCTCAAGTGGAGATTGATGGCCATCCCGGCCATAAAGTGATCAAATTTAAGATCTCTGTTGACAGGAGGAGAAATGCCAGCAAAACCTCAGCTCTGGACATGAGGAGAGCAGAGGAGAGTCCAAATGACTTCCACACAGGACTGGGAGGGGTAGTAAGTAAGTTTGCAGGCCATACAAAACTGGGAGGAGCTGCTGACTACCTTGAAGGCAGGAAGGCCTTGCAGAGACACCTCGACATAGCAGGGGGCTGGACAATCACCAACCCTGTGAAGTTCGGCAAGGAGTGACAAAGTGTCTCCAGGGATTTGCTTTAGGCAAGCCAGTCTCACCTCAAGGAATTCCTGCGACAGGGGCGGAACTACAGGAAGCACCTGCTTGACATGGTCCAGCTTGAGGGCTTAGGGGCACCCGGGTTTGAAAGCTGGGCCTTGGAAGTCTGAGTTTGCCTGGAGCTACTCCCATGGCCATTTACTGGTCAGCCCTTACAGGATTGTAAAAGAAGGTCAGAACTTCACTTCAGGGTCCAAGCACTGTTCTCAAAACTCTGCTGCTCAGGTGAGTGACTCCAGATTTACCACAGCAGTTCTGAGCCCAAAGACAGGCCAAAAGGAGCTAATTGTAAGCCAGTCTGTATGAGATTTGAGATGGTCAAAGCAATCCATCCTTCTCTGCATAACTGGATCCCTTTGAGTTACTGGAGTTGTTTGGAAAGGCCACAGTGAAACCGGACACCTTACACCTGAAACTGAAAAATACAAGGAAACCTCTTTCAGAAATGGTCACGCAGGCACTGCTCAGGAGGAGAAGTGATCAGGAGTCACTCACTGGTTGGAATGGTAAAAACGTGGCTGTGCAACTAAGCTGTCTGCCTTGCTTGCTGCAGCCCATCAAAACATAAATAGAGCGAGGCCACAGGCTGGATCTCGGCCCACGGCAGCCCACAGAAGGGTTCCCACTGGGCTGCAGCCAATGTGGGCCGGAGCAGCTTTGTTTTAGAAATGGAAAAGAACATAAACAGGCAGGACTGAGCTCTGACATTCCCTTGAACCCAGGTACATCTCTGTCTGGAGCAGTGCAGCTAGCTCTGTGTGCTTCAGTGCTCAGGGATATCATGAGGTCTCAGAAGAACAAGGGGGAGGAACACCAGAGGTGGCTGAGGCAGAAGAGCTTTTCTTGTGAGAGGATTTACATGTGTAAGATACCTGTGTCCTTATTGTTTTTCCCTGTGAAGAGAGACAACGCTGGTCCTACAGCAGAATTCAGGGTGGCTTTGGAGAGGAAATCAGTCTCTTGATTTCCCTCAGCACCGTACCATTTAATGGGAGTTACACCATGAACCTGTAAAGCAGAGTTTGTAAAATAAGTCTGTTAGGTATGTGCTGGGTAATCTCAGCATAGTTAATCCAGTGCTGCAGGAGCCAATGATGCAAGTGGCGTGGCTGGTATTTTTTTTAAGGGTTGGATAATTTTATGACTGATAGTAACACTTGCAACTATGCATGGTAAGTGAAAAGTAATCACAGTTTATGCTGCAGGGCATAAGCTGACTTTCTGTAGGTCATCAGGACATTTTTTTTTCTTCTCTGTAAAGTAATACAGCTACAGGTACTTTTGAAGGTTGTTTTCTTCTGCCTTTTAAACATTAGGTGTTGGCTGCTGGTCAAAGGTGGATTATCTGATGGGATGAACCAATGGCCTGATCTGCTAATTACTAAATTCCTACGTAAGACTTTTATTTCCTGCACAGCGAGGTACTGTGCATGCACTGGGACTTTCAGAGAGACCCTGTTTTGAAAGATGGAGTTAAAGCACCAGCTCTGGTCCCTAATTGAAACCAGCAGCATTCAGTAAGTTTGGACCATGTCTGCCTGCTGAGTAGCCCTAGGCAGGCCTCTGTGGTTTCTGTTCCATGCACAGGAACTGTATCTCTGGCAGAAGGTCTTAGAGTTGAGTGAAGAAATTGCAATAGATAATCTACTATATTTATTTCACTTTGTTTGTTTGCTTGTGCAACTTCCAGGGGCAGATCAAAATCTCCTGGCGTGTATTTGATATTGTTTAACAGTTGCATGGGCACTGCTTTTTCTTTTTTATTTTCCTCCTGATCTGGCTAAGGCTAGCTTTTAGACAATCCAGGCCTGTTTTGAATGCTTGTAAGAAGTGAATTAAAAACTGGTCCTCTCTGAGTAAACCAAAATATGGTTTGAAAATATGTTGGGGTTGATTCTTCCAGGGTGGTTCAATCACTCAGAAAACTGGAAGAAGGCTACTTTAATTACTGGGAAGAAGAGTGGTAAAAAGAGTCCTTTTCATGTTGCTGGTTGTGGCAGCTTGGTTTTGCTGTGTTCCCTCCACTCCTATAGCTGTGCAGGTCTGCACAAACTGTATACAGCTGTGCACACAAAGGAGCAGCTGGGCAGTTTTGACTACTGGGCAAAATCCCTGGTGGGTGATGGTTTTGTTTTTAAAGAGCAAAAAATAACCTGGCTTGGTTTTCCAGCTTGTGGTTCACAGCAGCATTGGTTAGAAAACATCCTTTTGATACAAAAGCAGAGTGAACTGGACCAAGCTGCTAAAAAGAAAGAGAATACAGAATACTGAGATGCTGTCCTGTATCACTTCTTTGACTGTAATTGCATTTTGGCCGCTCATGGGTCCTACTTAAAGTCTGTGCATTGAGTTGCTGAACAAATGTGCTCCCTGAGGCTCCTGCTTTGCTTGTGGTATTGAAGCAGTCAAGATTTCACTTGGGGTTTAGTCTTTTGTCTCAGATTCTCAGGTGCCACAGCCTCCCCAAATCCTGCTCCCATCAATCTATTAGAGGTCAGTGCTACATCTTGTCAGATTGGGGAGGGGAAAGGAGTTGATTTGCTGTGACAAATGTGAGCCTGCACTGAAGGACATGAGCACTGGGAGTTCCCCCAGGCCTTTGTAGCAGGTCAGGAGTCAGCAGGGCCATTTGGTGTCCATCACACCCAGCCTCTGCTGGAGCTCTAGGAGCTTGCTGTGATGGTTTAATTAGTACTTTTCTCATGTCTGACATGGGGAAGTCCTGGGTGGAAAGAATAGCTTATAATTTTTCTTCATATGACAGTTACTCTTTTTTCTCCTCATCCTTGCTTCTTTTCTTAGATTTACCCTGGGCTGAGGGGTGAGTCACAAAATCTAATGGGCTTTTGTGAGAAGAGCCTTGGGCAGAGGGCAGGGAAGGACAGGGAATGGCAGCTGATTCCCCAGGAGCAGTCCATGGCCACCAGATAAATGTGATGCTGTGGAGCCAGCCAGGGTTCTGCACTCTAGGTGTTGGCAGCTGTGGAGAAGGTTTGGGCTCAGGCAGACCTGTCCTGGGGTCAGTCCTGCAGCTTGCCAAGGCAGCCCCACAGCTGATGCCTGCTCCTTGCCCTGGGAGCAGGCGGATTGCTTACAGCCAGAGGAAAGGAGATGAAAGGGACAGGAGGCACCAGCTATCATTTATTAATGCTGTTGTTTCTTCCAGTGCTGTAAGACTGGGGCAGGACTTGCAGGCAGCTGATGAAAGAGGAGACAGAGCTCACCAGGAGACATGAAAGAGCTTTAAAGAGGAGTCTCAGGAGGGCTGCTGGAAGTTGGGAAGGTTTGTGTGCTCCCCCAAAACCGGCAGAGCCTGTAAGAGTCTGAGAGGGAAAGGGAGTCACCTTGAGGGAGGAAAGAAAATAAATAAAAAGCATGGAGATGCCAGTTGAGATGGGATGGAAGAAACTGGACAGTTTTGTTATTCCAGAGTTGGTAGACAAAAATACGGGTTTTTTTTCTCCTCTGTGATATTTCCTGTTTGCTAAAAATTTTAAGTTATTGTTATGCCCAAGGTGTATTTCCTCTCTTTTGAGCTATTGCTGGGTGAGAGCTTGCCTGTCCAGAGAACCCACTACATTGCTAGCATAAGTGAGCTCAGGTTTTGTGAAAAACACCTGTTAGACTTCCTGGGGTTAGATATGGGAATACGTTTTAGAAATATCTGAAAAATTTCCATAGGGTCTGGTGGAAAATTATGCATGCTCTGGATTTTTGTAACTCTACAGTCTGTAGCAGGGATGAAGTTGCTAATTAAACTCTTCTTTTATTTGAGATAAGCCAAAATAGAAATGTTCATAAAGGACATCTCTCCACAAGGGTTGCTCACAGCAACTGAATGCTTTAGGGACTAGATTTCACCAAAGTTCTGGGACATGCTGTGTGTCTCTGGTTTTGTGACAGTCATGCTTTTGATCATATGCAAAGATGAATAAAGAATGTTGCTCTGACATTTCCAAATTATGCAGTTACAGGCATTTGAAGTTAAACCCAGCGAGGCTTACTTTGCCAGCTTCTGAGATACATAGATCAGATTTTTTTTTTAACTAGAAAGCAAGTTTTTTCATATTTCTAATGAGCATTAGAGTGCCCAGAGGCCTGATTTTTTAAATAGAAGCAGTAGCATTTTTGTAACAAATCTGTGTGAGCTGGAGTGCACAGACCCTGTGAATCAGACTCTCCATGCTGGTATTTTTTTGGTGTTTTAGAAAGTGAAATAATTGAGCCTCACAGTACTCACATCTAGTTTATGTTACTCTCACTGTCAAATGTTGACTGAAAAACAGTCAAGGAGAGAATGCTGGCACGCAGGACATGGCAGAACTTACTCATTCAGTGTTTACTCTTCACAAGCTTGGCCTGGTCCTTCATTGGTGCTGCTGTTAAGGTCACTGAATTTTCAAACACCAGCACAGCTGCTTTTCAGACAGAGTGAAAGCCCCGTCTTGGCAGTGCTGTCTGAACCAGTGCTGAACGAGTACCTCATATTTCAGTCAGTGTTGTGAGAGGATGTGACAAAGCTCACTCCAGCAGCCCAGATCCTTAAAAGCAGGTGGTACCTGTGAGCAGGTGGAACCCCAGTGTGTGGTACCTGTGAGCAGGTAGAACCCCAGTGTGTGGTACCTGTGAGCAGGTGGAACCCCAGTGTGTGGTACCTGTGAGCAGGTGGAACCCCAGTGTGTGGTACCTGTTGTGCAAGTGTCACTCTTGCTGTTGGCTAAAAGAGCCAGAGTTTGAGAGAGCACCCTGGGCTGTCCTGAAGTGGTGCTGTCTTCATTTTGTGCACTGCACCACCAGGTCTTCCTTTGGGCTTCACTCTTGCCAAGAGCCAGGGCAGCACAGAAATGAACCTGCTGGAGGTGAGCAAGTTTGGTTTGCTTCCAGTTTACCTGTTAGCATACTCCATCAGAGCAGGACTTTTTTTGGCTGGGTAAGCTCCTGGACAATAGACTGCTGAAATTCCCATTCCATCATTTTGGCATCAGCTCTCCAAGCAGAAGAGCATGTCTAACAGTGGCACTTATGTGTGTTATTATGAAATATAATAGACAAAGCTCAACATCCTGCAGCAAACAGGATTTATTTTCTGCTCCATGTCTCATAAATCCTATGCAATTCTGATGTGGTAGCCTGGATATTATTCTGTGGTTGCTTTCTTTGAATGAAAAAAATCTTATCTCATTAACGTAGTAGGGATATGAATAATAAACTTAGGTTGCAAAACCTTATTTCTTCTGGCATTCAATCTCTTCTCTTTTGTCCCTCCATTCTCGTTTTCCAGTATCACAAAGATTTTTTGATCCCAGACTTGAAACTTGCTGCAAAGAAGGTGCATCTCTAATGGAGAGAAGGAGGGCACAGAGTGAGAGAGGAAACCTCGCAGAGTCTTGCAAACTCTGAAGTAGTTAATTGTATTGCCATTTTAGGCTGGGCTCTAAATAGGCACATGTGTGGCTTGGCTCAAATCCCAGCACTTTCCCGTGGGACTTCTGCTTCCAAGGTACTTAAAGGCAGGTTTTTCAAAAACAGTGAAGTTGTAAACTTTGGGGTTGAGAGTTATCAGTGTATTTCAATGGCTGTCTGTTTTAAAACTACTTCACAAATTATTTTTGTCTCGTGTGGTGTACAGGCTGGAGTTAACTTGGAACAAGGCAAGTTCCTGCCCAGGACCTCATGAGAGAAGACTTTGCCTTGTTCAGGGACCTGCTTCAGAGAATCCCATGGGAGATGGTCTTATGGAGCTTTGCAGGAAAGGACTTTGGGATTCCAGTGCAAGCTGCTTTAGTGACAGTGATGCTGCTGTGAGCAGGGGTTCACAGCAGACAATTTCCAGAGCTGCTGTCCAACCTCAGCAATTCTGTGCTGTGGCGTTTGCATGTATTAAAAATAGATTAAAAGAGTATTGGATAATGAACTACCCTGGGCTATTTTTGGAGCCTAGAGATGCACAGAGTCCTCATCTCCATCCCAGGAGACATTGCACTGAGAACTTTTCCTATAAAACAGTGTGTAGTATATAAACTGCACTGTAATGTTTCAGAGCACCAGAGCCGAGGTCTGATGCTCTCCTAGCATTGTAGAACCTGGAGCTTTGTGAGTGGTCGGGGTCAGAGAAACGTAAAGGACAGACAATGAGCAGCTTTTGGCAAAAGGCAGGTGAGAGGACAGCTGCTTTCTCTGGTCTTCAGTTTTGGCAGAACATGCCAGAATTTTGGGTATTTTGATAAATGTGCTTATGTAAGGCAGTACACTCTTACCATTAGGGAAAAGGACTGAAATTGAACAGTCAGTGGCGCTTGGTAGGAATCACACCAGGAGCCTCTGGAAAAGGTTAGTAAGACTTAGTAAAGAGACTGAGAAGAGTATTTGGATGAAGTCTCAGGTCAGCATGTAAATAACCAATGTTAGATGGCATTTTCAGTGGTTATTTATTCTGGAGGCAGTACAGGAATTACTGTGTGAGTTTCCTGTACTGAATTACACAAGAGGCAGATTGGACAGTTGTTAGGTTTCGTTTGTCCCGGAGTTCACTGGCTGGATGAGTGCTGGGCAGTAGGAAGCCCTCTTCCTTGGCTTATGGAAATTTCCAGTGTGTTGGAAAGAAAATTATAATTTTGCAATCAGTCCTTGCAAGCCACCTTAAGCGGTTGGAAGGGCAATTTTAATGCTCTGGTAGAACGCTACAGCACAGTTAAATATTGCACTGAAACAGGATAGCTCTGTGAGGCATGCTGGCCCAGCTCCAAGGCAGCTAACCCGGCTGTCTCCTGCCGGGTGAAGGATCACCTCCTGGAAGCTCTCAGGAACGCCTGCCGGTGGCAGGGATTGCCTGTGCAGAGCAGGGGCCCTGCAGCAGCAGCGTCTGCCTGGCCCCTGCAGCCTGGGCTCCGGGGCGTCTCAGCTCAGGAATGGCTCCGAGTTTCTTCTGTCTGGGGCACAAGCTTAGCAGAACCCAAACCAGAAATTTCCCAGTGAATAAATCTTCAGTTCTCTGGAAGTTCTGAAAGAACAGTAGAAAGGGTTCCCCTGATTTTATGAAATTTAGGGCAGTGTGATAAAACACTAGACTTATCACACAGGTTTTGTTAATACCGAAGGTAGCACAGAAATGAGTTAAATTTATAATACAGCTTAAATGTCATTCACAAAGTGCAGTGATGGCACGATTTTGCCATCATATTTCCACTGGTAAGGCATTTTAATTTATGTTTCCAACTCCCAGCTATAATAATAATCATAATAAAAATATATTTAAGCTGCATAACAATGAAAAAAGACCCCAACAATCTACAACAACTCAAACTCCCTATGTAAGGGGAGAATGACAGGAGATATAGTATAGAAGGGATTTTTTTCCCTAAGAATGTGGATCTCTTTCAACTTGGTCTTCAGAAAGGATCTACATTGGAATCAGCTAAAAATGAGAGATGCAGTTTAATAATTGCTGGCATGTCAGATAAGAAAGATCATCATCAGCTTCAAAACCCCTCTCAGTGAGGGATGTGCCTATGGATCAGCTAAGAGCAGAACAGTTGCTTTGTTTCTTCTCTTTCTGCACCAAGTGTGTGCATAATTATTGCATATGCTTTGCTAAAGCAAGCTGGGTCTTCTCTATCGGCCATTAAAAAGTTCTTTAATCTCCTTGAACCATAAAGCTGCCTGGATCTCAGCTGTGCTGTGCCTTTCACAGGGGCCTTATTTGTACTTCCTATAATTGTGTGTCTGCACATCTGCAAATGTGCTCATGGTGAGCAATGACAGCAGCACGCTGGAGCCTTTAGGGGAAAGTTCAGGGATGGTGTTCAGGAATGGTGTTCAGAGGTGGTGTTCAATGGTGGTATTCCAGGGATGGTGTTCAGGGATGGTGTTTGGTGTTCAGGCACTAGAACAGTTCCCCAGGGCAGTGATCACATCTCCAAGCCTGACAGAGCTCAAGGAGCATTTGGATAAGCCTCTCTGGGATTCTTGGGGTTGTCCTGTGCAGGGCCAGGAGTTGGACGCAATGATCCTTGTGGGTCTCTTCTAACTCAGAACATTCTGTGATTCTATGGGATAAAAAGTGGTTTCTGTGAACTCCTGGTTCCCACTTTCTTAATTATTTTTGTCAAGTGTTGCGCAGGCTGTTTGAGATCCAAAGCAGGACACTGACTAACTGTGGGAGTTAGTTCAGACAGAGGAGAAACAATATTTCTGAAGTTCATATTTTGGAGTTACGTCACTGGGTAAGAGCTCTATAAAGAGAGTTTACACAACCCTGATTTTTCCTCATAGCAACCCATGTTGTGTAAATAAAGCTGTCCCAGAAGCAAGTGTGTGTGCTTTGCAGCCCATCCCATTGCACAGCGTGCATTTGCTGGGAGGCAGGGTGCCTGAAGGGAGGACTGGCAGCGTGTTCTGTCCATGGGAGCTTTGAGCCTGTGCCATGGCAGAGCTCGAGCATGCTCTTGCCCCCTTAGTACTCTGAGGCTTGATATTTTAAGTCATAGGTATATAGGATTTTGCATTACTTATCAAAATGTTAGCCTGTCTTTGCATGTTTGTCTGCCCTGACTAGCAGTTGGTATTTGATGATGATTCAGAGGAAGTCAGTGTTACAAATCTCAGCTTTGCTGAATAGAGATGCTGGTGTCAGGTTGCGTGCACAGTTCCTCTGCAAAGACAGATGGAGGCTGGCATTTTGACTTAGAGGTCAGGTAAAGCTTTGAGCATAGATTTGGTAGTGTCAGCACCTAATGAGAAATTTCAGACATTCTTGAAGAATATCCTGATATTCCAGTTGCCTTTTGCTGCCGTTTTAATTGATGTTTGATCATGTTTACAGCAGCCTTCCCAGTACCTAAAGGCAGCCCGCTGGAAAGCTGGAAAGGAGCTTTGGGTGAGGGCACGTAATGATGGGGCAAGAGGGAGAGCTTTAAACTGAAAGAGGGCAGGTTTAGATTAGATATTAGGAAGAAGTTATTTATTGTGGGGGTGGTGAGGCCCTGGCACAGGGTGACCCGAGAAGTTGTGGATGTTCCATCCCTGGCAGTTTCCAGCTTGGATGGGATCTTTGAGCAGCCTGGTCTAGTGGAGATGTCCCTTCCCACAGCAGAGGGGTTGGAACTTTAGGTCCCTTTCAGCACAAATCATTCAATGACACCTAAGTCTGAACCAGAAGTTGTAGTTTTGGATTTTGGATCAAAATTGTGGAAGTAAACTTGTACACAGGGATTGCATCCAGGTTCCTGAAATACGTGGGAGTGTTTTAGAGATTCATCCAAACCCCAGTAACATTATTAGAAAGCTTCATTTGACTCAAAATGCGATCATCAGATTGTTTGCAGTATGCCATACCTGGGGAGAAGCACAAAGCATCACTGCACTCTCAGTTCCTCTTTGTTATATTGGAAGACTTGTTCTGTTCCTGTGGGTTTGATATTTATCAGTATGCCTGCTTCTGGTTCCTCCTCAGCAGAGCTGTTGGAGAGCTTTTGTCTTGTCCCACAGTAGGAGGTACCTCTGGCTTCAGGGCTTTGTTTGATGTCAGAGCAGGGCGTCCCATGCAGAGCCACGGGCAGAACAGTCATTCTGCTATACAGGCAATTTAAAGTAATTTAAACAAATCAGAAGATATTTCTGGGGTAGCCTGCAAGAGAGTTGGTTTAGCTCACTTCCCTGCCCTGAGGTCAGGTCAACCCTACCTGCACCATCTCTGGCAGATATTTGTCCAGCCCCTTCTTTATTTTCCTCTGCCCATAATCATGTCCATAGTCTGCCTCCAGTCACCACTGGAACTGAAAGTGTAGGGCAGTAATGTTGTTGCAGTGCTCGCAGATACCATGGAAATAACACATTGCAGCAGGAGTGGGTTACTGCTTTTGAGGTGAATTCAGGCGAAGAAAATGGTTATGGCAGCTTTGAACAAAATGGCAAACAGAAATGGCAAGTAGAGATGTAAGTAAAGTGTGGGGGGGTTTTCTCATGGAAGCAGTGAATGACGTTTTCTACTGCACAAACTTCCACAGAACTTGACTGAAAATCAAGCTGCAAGAAGATACTTTGGCAATGCTGCATCCACATGGAAGTGGCAAGGTATTGAGTGTTCAGGAAAATCCTCACCCAAGATAAAAAAATAATGCACTAATTATGTTTGGTAAAGCAGTAACAAATGTTGACTTGAAGGTCTGTTGCTCAGTTGATATTCAGCTTCACATCCACAGCTCCTATTTAAAAGAAAAAAAAAAGTCTTGGAAGGCTCTTTGGGCAGTCTGTTGCTGCAGTGTTTGGGTCAGTTGAGAAAAATGCACTTTCCAAAGCTTTCTTAAAGCTTTGTGGGTGACCTTGTTGAGCTCTCTTAGGCACGGTCCTGGTGCAGAAAGAAAAGCAGGTGGCAAAGGCTGCTGAGCATAAAATGGCCATTTTCTTCCTTGAGTTTTGTAGGTACCTCCCTGTGCTTAGGGGAGAGAAGCTGCCTGCATACATTACTTCTTATTAATTGCATTTATTCAGCTACTGTGGACATCAAAGCAGCAGATTATAGAAAGCATTTAGAAACGTGCACATCTTTGCAAACTCAGTGCTCACTGCTGTTGGTGATGATGCAGTGCACAGGAGCTACAGCAGGCAGGGAGCCTGCCAGGTCTGTGTCCAGGTGCAGTGCCTGTGAGGTGTTGCACTGAGGTGCTGGAAAATGGAGGCAGACTTCAGCTGTACATAACTCAGTAGCTCAGTGGAGCAGACCTTTGGTGCCTCTCCTGTCTCTGAGGGCTTCACCAGTGCCTCCAAACCACGGGGAGGCTGCCAGGAATGCCACTTGCAGCGATCAAAACCAGGCAGAACATCTGCTTTTCACACCACTCACCTTGAGGTTTAGGTAGGAATTTTTTAAGGTGTTACTATTATTTGTATTAAAACCAAAAGAAGGCAGATGGCAGAGTGTGAGTCAGCTGCTGAGGATGTGGTCACTGGGAGGGAATTGGTAGAAACTCATGCAAATGTTCCAGGATTAAAGGTATTTTTGAAACAAAAATAATGCCTAATGTTACAGTTCACCATCAAAGTAGCAAATTACTTTTACCTTAGAAGCAGGAGTAAAAACCAAAACCTAGCCTGGTGTACAAAACACCTGACTCTGTGTTCCTCCCACAACCTGCTGGTTTTTCCAAGTGCTCCAAGTACTGAAGTTCAAGCAAGGCAAACCTCACACCAGTAAATGTTTTGATGCAAATCCCATATTTTGAAGACAATGACTGGCAAAAGGCTGGCTTGGTGAGTGTGATTCGGTGATGAGAACTACTGAAACACCTTTTTTCTTGGTATGACTGGAACCAGCCCACTTTGACTGGCTGTAGCTGTTCTGAGAACTCTCTAGCTGTGCATGAAGACTGGAAAACCAGAGAGACTGCTTTTGATGGCAATATTGTACAGAGAGGCAGACACAGAGGCAGCCTGGGTGCAGCACAGTGTCTCGGGGACAGGCACACCATAATTGCAGCACAATTGCCACATTCTGTAAATTAAAGAGTGGAACTTGCCAGCAGTTGAGGATTTTAACTGCACAGCTATCATAGCCATAATGTTGAAAATATATTTTATGATTTAAAAGCTTCTATATGTGTTTTATGTAGTTTAAGATGGCCCATGGAATACCTCAAGAGGGCAACAGACTAGCCAGCATTTCTCCCTGCTTTGCAGCAGAGGTTAGCAATGCCAAAACCATGGGCTATTATCTTATGCTGCTGAAAGCAGCAATAGGTGATCTTCTGCTCAGTCATCATTTGAGTCAGGGTTTCCTCCTTCCCCTGAGAAACAGAGTGCCCTGATCTTCCCCCCTCCCCAGTCTAATCCTTCAGGGGAGGGGCGAGGAGAGGTTGCGTGGCTGAAGAGATGAGGAGAGGACACAGGGCTCTTGTGGGCAGAAGTCCCCTCATGCAGGGGGTTGTGACTGCACAGCCAAAGCTGTGGCAGGGCACCTCAGCTGGCTGCATGCTCGCCCTTCCATGCTCACATGAACTCCTGAACCTCCTGTGCCTTCAGCATGGCAAGTGCAGACAAGCCAGAGTTTACAACAGTTTTGCTCTAGTACATTTTAGGTTGAAACAGTCATTTCTGGAGCTGACATAGGAGCTCAACCCCATAATTCTGAAGGGTAGTGCAGCTACATCGTGGTCTTTCTCACTCAAATCCACCACTGCATCTCCGTATATTCATATCCTGACTGAGCTTTCAGGCAATATTTGCTAGATAATTGTGTGGCATGGGTGGGTTTAGTGATTTAACTAGGACAATGGAAAATTTTAGTGACAGAAGAAAGATTTGAATTATATTTTCCGTGAAACCAGTTAGTGCTCCAGCTGTTGTTTATCAGTTCCTCCCTTGCTGCATGAAATAAATTTCCTATACCTAGAGGGGAACAGCAGCACGGTATTATTTGTGGGGTGAGTCTGGTCGTGAGACTTCTTTAGTGCCCTGGGTAGTTAATGTCTGCTGATTTTCCTCTCCTTGCCAAGTGCAGTGTTCTGCCTTTTCCTCCATCCTACTTCAAGTACTTCTAATGCTCTGTGGCTTATTGTCAGTTTGCAAAGCCATGCACATAGCAGTGAGTCAGAGCTGTACCTGGAGGAAGAATGGAGTAATTTATTTCTGCACACAAGGTTCCTAGCTTGAGCTTTGTCCCTGGAAGAGGTCAGCAACCTTATTTGTGAGTTGAGCACTAACCAGAAATGGAAAGGTTTGCAGGGCTCCCTCTGTAACACTGGGTTTCATGCTCCTTGAATCCTTTTAACTGCAGGGGTGATGTTCCAATTTTGACCTGAGGACAAGAAGTTCACTCTTTCCTGTCTATCCTTTTAATTGACCTAAATAACCAAAGAGACTCCCTTGGCCTGGCCCCACCACTGGATGGTGGTTCCTCTGACTTGATGTATGACTTGACCTAACTCACCCTTATGTCCAGAAACTGTTGACTGTCTATTTTCACCCACATCTCTGTTGGTAGAAGCTCAGGTTACACCTCATCCTCACAATTTTTGCACTTGGTGTTGTGGTGCTGTGTTGGTGTGCGTGGTAGGCCAGTAGATGGGTGTTGCTTCCACTGCAGAGTGGCACCAGCAGTAGGGTTTGCTGTGGTCAGGGTATGTGAAATGCATGTCAGCCTTTCTAAACACCTTCTCATGTTCAGTTTCAAGCAACCTTCAGCAGCATCTTTTGGACTAGTACATTTGCAAGGCTCCTGGTGGTAGTGTCTGGGGGTGTTGGGTATTGCACCTGCATACCTGTTCAGCCAGGAGGAGCACTGGGAGAGACCTCAAGTGATGCTGAAGTCCCATGGAATAACAGTAAGTTGAAAATATTCAAGCAGGATAAGAAGAGAAACAAGACCATCCAATGGAGGGTTAAGATGTTGAGCCACGGTGAGGGGTCTGTGGATGCTGGGGGTAACAAAGAACAGCACCCTACTTCATTCCTGCCAGTTCCTTTCTTGCCCTATCCTTGCAACAAAAGGAGGAGAAAGGTCTCAGATAAGAAGGAAAATGCTTTTGTGCAAAACAGCCTGTGGACGTGCTCTTTCCTGAGGCTGCTGAGTGAAATCATTTAGCAGGGTTACAAAAGGGCTGGCTAGCATGAGCGTGTTAATAGCATTTGCAGCTATGTAAGCAGCAGTAACAACAGCAGAGTGATCAAGTCTTGTCTTTCAGAGGGGAAGTTGATCACCTGAGTGTGTTTGGGATTTCCCCTTGCACCACTGCCAGGTATCTTCAGAGGCTAATTGAAATGCTGAGTGCTGTTTGGGGCCGGGGGCATGTGGATGGATCTAATCTCTGAACGCACAGAGCAGCTCTGGTCACACTCCTGCCCCGGGGCCTGAGAGCTCCCTGGGTACTGCTGCCTCTTATCTCTGCCTGTGGCTTTCTGCTTTTTTACTTTTATTTTTTTCCTCTTGAACCGGCCTTCAAGTGCATTGCTCTGGCAGAGTCATAACTGTTGGGTGAGATCTCTTCATCTCCACTTGCAGCTTCCTTCGCTGACTTTTACCCCAAGGGCAGTAAAAAGCATGGCTGAGAGGAGGCAGGCAGGGCACTCGAGCCTGGCCAGACCCTGGGCAAGAACCATCTCCATCTCATTTTCTCCTGGTACAGCTTTTCTGTCTCTTAATGGTGGAGCACTGAAGCTGTGGCCAGCTGGCTCCAGACTGGCTGCCTCTTGCTGGGGCTCTGCTGGATGCAGCTCCAGTCTCCTCTTCAGCTTCTTTGCCTTTTCTTTGTATTCACCTGCCTCTTATTGCCAGCAGGAAGCCCATGTCGTGAGGGCTTCCCATCATCAGTCCAAAAAGCCGCTGAGGGTTGGCCCTGCTGGGCATTTGGATCCTCAGCAAGCATCTGCCAGCCAGCCTGGTGGGAACAGGGAAAAAAAAGGACCACTTTTCCCTGAAAAAGAAAAAAAACCCTTCAGTTTTTGGGTGACCCCTGTGAGACTGGAATCTTGGACCATTAGGGTGCAAAGGAGAAAGAAAGCCAGACCTCTGCTTGCAGAGAGGAGGTCAGCCTGATGCCAAGGAGGGGAGAGTATGTGGCAGCAAGCCTGGCTGCTGCTTCTGGCAAGCTGTGCCCGCACCAGTGCTGCCTTCCTTGGAGGTGTTTGAGGTGAAAAAATAGCCTCAGAAAACAACTGGTGTGCTTTGGGAAGTGATGGGAAGTGCTTTGGGAAGTGAAGCCCAGAAGAGAGAAGGGCAAGGAGCTGGCTGGTGCATCTGTCTGACAGGCTAAGGGCGGCAGTGCCTGGCCCAGCATCTTCCCCTGGCTTTGAGACAGGCTCTTCCCAAGCCTTTGGTTTCTGCCTTCATGGTTTTTCTGCCTTTTCACATCCTAGCCAGAACCAGTTTTGTAGAGGGACTGGAGCAAAACCATCAAAGCTAATAGTTCTGGCATTCCCTCCCAGCAACCTGAAGTGTTTGCTGAGGTATTTTAGTTCTTGACTCCTTTTTTCTGGGCGTAGGCTTGTTGACTTCCAGCAGCCATCAGGGGGTGCTCGAGGCAGTGAGCAGTGCTCAGGGGGAGTTGAGGACAGGCTGAACCTGTGCTGGATCACCTCACCCAGGTGCTCCTGGGACAGGGCAGTGGACGTGGCCTCAGGGCTCCCTCTCCAGCTGTCACACAGCTGTGGAGACTTGCAAGGCCATGTCCTCAACCCTGTGACCTGTGCTGTGGAGAGCACCTTGGTGAGCAGTTGGCCTCTGGAGGTGTTGTGACTGCAGGAGATCTGTCTTTGCTGTGGTTTTCTCCCTTTAGTGAGGAGAGCATGGGCAAAACTAGGTCCTTCTCCAAAGGTGCCCCATGGACACCCCCAGGAAAAAGCCAATCTTTTCAGAAAGAGCTGGAGTGTGAAGAACGTTCTCTAAGGGGACTGTTGATCCTCTTATATTCTGAAAATCATTTCCTACCATGCTGGAGAATTGGCTTGCCAAAGCACAAATTACCCAGCAAGGAAATCACTGCCTCCAGATTAATTCGTAGCTCCTTTGTCTGTTCCGTGCTTGGCTGATGTGTTAGGTAAATATTTGTACAACACAGAGAATTGCCTCCCTTTCTTCTCCTTTCCAAGGGTCAGAGAAATGTCAGCCATTGGCACTTGTGTGCAGCCAGGCCTGTGTGTTTGCTGGGAGGCAGGCTCTGTGCCAGCCCTGGAACAGCCAGGGAGGCTGGCTGTGGTAGCCAGCAGCCCTTCCCAGAAGAGGCAGGGTACTGATGCTTTGTCCTGAGCTTACTCCACGGGGCAGTGAAGTGCTGAGTTTAACAATGGACCCAAATAACCTCTCCCCTTGTATAAGAGAAAAAAACCTGCTTCTCTTGGTCTCTTCCCTCAGTGGATCTCCAGGGGTGAACTGACTTTGGTTGCATTCTTTTTCTGTTTTTTTTTTTTTGTTTTGGTTTGGTTTTTTATGTTTTTTTGGTTTGGTTTGGTTTGGGTTTTTTGTTGTTGTTGTTGTTTTTTGTTTTTTTTTTCCCTCTGATTTACTTGGTTCCTCTCTTGTCAGCTGGGCTTCAGTGATCCTTGTGGCTCTCTTGCAACTCAGGACATTCTGTGCTTCTATGGGTCTATTCTCTGCAAAAGAAGCCTGCTGTTCTCCCCCACTATTATAAGGAGCCCTCAAAGCAGCAAGTGCTGAATTTCACACAAACTACAGAGTCTGTTTCAGCCCCATTCCGAGTGGAGCTGTGTGTCCAGTTGCAGGACCCTCACAAATAGTAGTTTCTGCCTCATTGCTCTGAACAGGGAGAAACTCACCAGTTACACATAAAATTTTATAAAAACAAAGGAGTTTCTCCTTTTTTCCCATGCCAGTCAGTCCCTGAAGCAGAAGTTGTGCTTAGCTGCATTAATCAGTAGGTTACTCAACCAGTGACTGAAAAATCTTCTGCAGAAGATAAATACTGACCTTGGTATTTTGGTAATAAATTTGAATGCATAGCTTCAAATCAGAATCTGGGAGTGAGAAGATCTTGGTCAGGAATTTGTGACTGTTCAGCATCTATCAGGGCCTGAATGAAACCCACACATGGAAGCTGACACCCACATCAGGAAAGCAGGACACCCTAGTTGGCTCTGAGCCTTTTCTCTCACTTGAATCTCTGACTACTTTCATGTTTTTCAGACTTTTTGCACTTTCTTTTTGTTAATTGCTCCCTTTGATCAGCACACCATAGGAGGCAGCTTTCTGCTCACCTCTGCCAGGCCCTGTGGGACCCCGGTTCAGGAGAGAGTAGAGACAGAGTTTTTCAAGCCTATTTGTAGTTACAATAACTGGCCGAGAGCTTAGTGCAGCCAGGGAGGGGGAAAGGCAAAGGGCTGTTTGTGAATCCTAGTTCCTGGGGTGGTTTGGGGTTTGCCTTGGGCTCTGTGCAGCCCAGAGATGTTTGAGGGATGATGTTAGCCATGGGGCTTGCAAAAGTCCCCTCCAAAGGCAGTGGCTCCTGCCTAAGGCACAGCGAGTCTCCTGTGCTGCTGATGGGCTGGGCAAGGTGTAGGTGGGTGGGCTGGGTGAAGATGGCTGTGCTGGCTGTGGAACAGCAGATGTTTCCCCAGCAGTGGGCTGCTCTTCCCCCTCAGAGCACATTCCTGCCACTTCTGGCTGTAGGAATAGTGCAGAAGGCTCAGACCATTCATCCAAACACTCAGATGTGAAGCTGTTGGGATGGTTCCCTGTATACACCAAGGCAGCCAACTTCTTTGGGCTTCCTAGAGCTTTGGGGATGATTTCCATTTCTAAAGACAAAGGGGAGAGAGCCTGTGCTCTCCCTGGTGTGTGGGTATTGAGGTGCTGTGCCAGCAGCTTGGGAGAGGCCAGGGCTGCTGCAGGTCTGGGCACTTGCCCCGGAGGCTGGAGCTGTGTGGCACGGGCACAGCACTGAGCTGCTGGCAGGCTGGCTGCCCGCTGCCCAGTGCCAGACTGTTCATCAGAGCTGAAAAGCACCTGGTGTGAGGCCCTGCTGGGAGCTGGGAGCTCTGCTCACCAGCACTGTCCCTTAGTGACAGGGGCAGCAGGCTCGGAGAGCTCAAGGGCTGGGCTGCATCTGCTTGTCTTTGCTCCTCCTAAACTCAGGAGCTCACTGAAGGTTTGGAAGGAAATCAGGATTGATCCTGACTTCTGGATTGAGCAGAATGAGAGGGGAAGGGAGTTTCAAATGAAGTTCCTTTGAACCTGGAAGGTGACTTCACTTGAATAGCAGTGTGCTTGACAGCATCACCGCCAGTATTTTAGGTGTTGCAGATGAGTGTCCATAATTGCCTTCAAGAAAAAAAGTTGAAGCTTTTATTGTGAAAATAGGTGCATATAAGAATAATATGCTTTTGATGGTTAAATAATTAGTCCTCTAGTTATTGTCTTACTTTTCTTTGGCACTGCTAATTGATAAAAATTTATATTCTTTAGTTTGACTACTGGGATTATCTGAGTAATCTTAAAAAAAGTTCCCAGCCATGTGGTGGTTAATAAAATATATTAGAACTATAATGAATCTTTAAATTAAGTATTAAATTAATAAGAAGGAGGGAAGAGCTTTTAGGGAAGATAAAGGCAATTTTTCTGTCTGTGCCAGTCTGCCAACTCCGAGCAACATAAACAATTCCTGGTCTCTGCTGGACCGTTCCAGATCATGAGAGATCTCTCAGCCTAGTAAAGATCAGTTTATTCTGGGGACTGCTACACTTTCTTTTTTTCAGCCTGTTCCCTGACACCTTGCTGTTTCCTCTGTACAGGATACGAGAGCTGGAGGGAGCTTGCTAAGGTTCTGTCAGGCACCAGTGTCCCAGGTGGGGACACAGGCCTTCAGCTGGACCATCCACAGAAGCTGGGACACCAGGTGAGGACACCCTTCCTTTCTGATGCTGGCCCCAGGAGACAGCTCTCTCTTCACACAGGAAAGAGGGCTTTGCCCTAGAGCAAAATCTGAGCTAGCCTCACAGCAAAGTGAACCTGAAATGGCTCCACTGTGGGCAATTGAGTTATTTGAGATGTGCCAAGCTGCAGCAGTGGGATGAAGCTGGCTGGACCTGTGGCACAGGAAGACAGGCTAGAAGCAGAAGTGAAAGGTCAGGAGAGAGTTGATTGCTGTCCTGTGAAGCACATCCCAGTACTGCTGACTGGAGGCAGTGCTGGAAGAACTCTTGCTTGGACATTTTTGAAACACAGATGGGGGAAAAAAAGCCCAGAGAATGACTTAAGTTTTAACTCTGTGCTAGCAAGCAGTTAGAAAATACTGGTATCCTTTTCCCTCAGCAGCTCAGCATGGAAATGTGCTGTCAAAAGAGCCAGGGAGCATTTTCACCCTGTTGTGTCCATTGTATCTGGCCTGTCCTTTGGAAAGGGAGCTTGAAAACTTGGTTTATTTTTTCTCTTGGTTCTTGTGACAAGGCTTGAACCCTCTTGTAGAGCTTGTATAGAAGCACCTTGGACATGTCAGTGCCGTGTCATTTATCAGGTTATTTTGACTTTTCTCTACTTGTATTTCAGATCCAAGAGCTGCAAGTAGGTGGGATGAATAAATCAAATCACGCAGCTGTGGACAGCCCTGTGCCATGGATGCCAGAGGTGGGTGCTTTCCTCCATCAGTTTGTGTGAGGGGGGTTATGGCTGGAGACAGAAATGAAAGGCAGGACTGTATGCCTGGAAATTAATTCACTTTACTGGAGGCCCACTCCCTATCACCTCCTTGCTTAATGAACTCACAGACCTGAGTAATTATCTGGAAAGACTGGAGTGTCCAGATTCCTGATAATTTGGTGTCTCCATGAGTCCTTAAGGCTCCAAGCACCCACCTGCAATTCCAGGCAGCCCACCACCTTCTTGAAAAGTGGAGTTTGTTCAGGGCTGTGTGTAGGGCCAATCATTCAACAAGCAAATACGTGACTGTGGCACACAGAAGTGTCACGCTGCTCTTGCTCTGGCTTTTGCCATCCAACCCCTGCGTGTGGAGATTTCTCCACTTCAGTGGCACTTCCATCAACAGAGACCCTCTCTGGTGACCCTTGCAGGCTGGGGTAAACACTCCCTTTGTTTCCTTCATGCCTCAATTATTCTTTCCTCCCCTGTTCCCTTATCTCATCATTCCTCTTCAGATAAGGGAGCAATGCAGCCTGCTTCTAATGAGAGGGACACCAGCCAGGGGGCATTTAGTTAAGGGAGCCAGCTCACTAAATTCCTCAAGGTGATTAGAGACCTGCACAAATTAAGGAGCCTCTGTGACTCCCCCGGGGAGGGAGCAGGCTGCTGGCCCTGCACTCAGGTCTCCTGATCTCACTGGTGATGGAGGGAGCATGTATCCATCCAGCCACAGCCAGGAGCAGTTCAGGTCCCTGCAGCCTGGCTTTCTTGGCAGCAGCCAGCAGCTGTCACCCTGCAGTGCCCACCCCAGAGCAGAGCATTGATCTGGCCTGTGTCACAGCCTGGGCTCTGCAGGGCTGCTCCCAGGTGAGCCAGAGCCAGCAGGGTGTCGGGGCAGGGCTGCTGCCATGCCCGGGGATGGCACTGAGCATTTGCTGCTCCCCTCTCCCACGGCACTGGGCAATGCAGGCTCTGAGTGGCATCTCCCAGCTTCCCTGAGGCCCTGCCCTGCGTCTCTGATCCCCTCCCTGGAGATTTCCCAGATGAATGTGGGCAGTGGCCAGCTGTGGTGTGCAGGGAGCCTTTAGGGCCTAGAGGTGCAGCTGGTCAGGTGCACACTGTGGCCTGGACACTTTTCTCTTTGGCTGTATAAGGCAAAACTTCTGCCCTTGCTGCAGCACTGTGTTTACCCAGAGGGTCAGCAGAGTCCCCCTGACTGCAAACAGAGGCCAGTGGTTCACCAGGACCAGCTGCAGGAGGTGGAGAGGGATCCATGGACACAGCACTGTACAGAGCTGCTTGCTGTCCTCCTCACCACCCACAGAAATTTCTCCCAGCCTGGGGATTAAGTTTTTCTATGACTGCCCAAATTAATTACCCAGGGTCTATAATCCCATTGTGCCCTTCCCACAGCATCTCTAATAACTTAATTGCAGCCTTTTTCCTGGGGTGAGGGACACCAGATTGCCTCACACAGGTCAGGGAGCTGGGCTTTGTTTGAATAGAGAGGCATATTCCTGACAAACATAAATAATTAACAGGGTTTCAGGGTGAGCTGGCAGACAGCATTGCCAAAAAAAGACAGGTTTCAATTTTCCTCTCTCAGTTTCAGGATATGAGATAGGCAGCTTAAGTCTTCAGCCTTGGATAATGTGGTAGGAAAGCGTGCTCACTGGAAATCCCAAACTGAAGTTTTGCTCTGGCATCTGGGGGAAAGGAGGGTTCACCCTTGCTCCTGGTTCCTGAAGTTGCCCGTGCATGTGATGGGCCCTGTCCTTACTGTCACTTCCAGGCACCAGAGCAAAGTCTTGCAGCTCCCAGCATCACCCACTGCCTGCTCAGGCTGGAGACATGTGGGGGGTTGTTTCATTAATTCAGAAACGTGCCTGGCTGTGCTCAGGGCAAACCTGTGCTGTGGGGTGTGAGTGTCACCATTTGACACTGCTGGAGGTGTGGGGAGGACTTTCAGAAAAGTGACTGGATAGCCAGGCAGCTCACATTTTCCTCTGCAAAAGCACCTGCTCAGCTCTGAGAGGAGAAAGGTGTGGGCAGTGCTGGGGTGCATTTACAAGGTCCTTTCCTCCTTCCTGTCTGCACAGCCTGAGGACTGCTCTCTGCAGGGAGGTGTGAGGGATGTGCAGGAGCACAGCCCCTTGCAGGCAGCTCCTGTACAGTTGCACAGGTGCTGCACAAAACCAAAGGGTTGTGCTGGAGTGTTGTCCTGCTACCAAACCTGCCCAAAGAGGAAGCATCCTTGCCTGAGAGGACTGAAAGACAAAGCTACTGCTGCTCACTCTGTCTCTGCTGCTGTCCCTTCCTTGTCTGCTTGTGCCCATCCAGACAGAGGCTGTGTCGCTGACCTGTCTGGATGGATTCCCACAAGTGCCCAGCACAGCAGAGCGTGCAGCCCAGCCCAGCTGCTGGCTGCTGAATGTCACCCAGCCAGGCAGGAGGAGGGGCTGCAGCTACTCTGAGGAGACAGAAGAGCCTTACAAGCTCAGGAGTTTCTAGCTGGCAGCACAATGTTGCCTTTCTTCCATGGCTCAGGCCCTCTCTGTGCCCTGTTTATCATTCCCTGGGCTGCGTACAGCTACGCAGCTGATTTGCCTCTGTGATGCCAAAGTTGCCCAGGATTAAATTAGGAAAGCCTTCTCTTCTCCATCCTGCTTCAGTTACAGGGCAGGAGGTCATGTCTCTGCTTCTGCAATCCTCTCAGCTTTGCTGCTTGCCCAGTTCTTTCTTTCCTGGCCTCCTTGCTTGGCAGGAGCCCCTGTGTGTAGTGCCACCCTCCAGATAGTTTTGACATGATAAGGTTTGGGGTAGAAGAGCCCTGGGTTGTCCGTGCTCCTGATCCTCCTCTGTGGTCAGTTCTTGTAGCAGGGCTGATAATCTAACATTTCTCACGAGGAGGAAGTGGAAATACCAAAGTATGTAATACTTTGAAGTACAGTCTGAAATACTGCTGTGCTGCAGGGCACACTCACACTGTGGCTGTCTCCAGGGCACACTCACACTGTGGCTGTCTCCAGGGCACGCTCACACTGTGGCTGTCTCCAGGGCACACTCACACTGTGGCTGTCTCCAGGGCACACTCACACCATGCTGGCTGTGCCCTTGGTGTGTGACCTGTGCCTGTTCTGGGCTGGAGCTGGCATCGTGCACTGCTGCTATTTCAGCAGGTGATAAGCAGCTGGGAAGAGGTGTTGGGCCAGGGAGAAACCTCAGGGGCAGGAGAAGCCCTCTAAGTGGGAAGGTCACACAAAACCAGCTCGCAGTGAAAGCTCACACTCATGGCTTCTGTTCCTGGTTCTGGCCAGATCAGTCTATCCAGAATTTTCAAAGCAGACGTTTTTAAGGGGGAAAGGGGAACTTGTTGCTTGCTAGATCCTAAATTTCCAGCCCTTTGCAAAACAGGGTCAGGCAGTTTCAAGCTGGGAAGTCAAACATGGTAACCATGTTTTAGAATCATGTTCTAAAAACCATGTTTTAGAAAATCCATTGGCATTTCTGTCGCATGAATTGCAAAGGGTGGTGATGTTGCCCTGTACCTGCAATCTGCAAAAGCCCTGAGCAGGAGATTCTTACAGCACATTGCATGAGAGGATACTCATATAGCAAACAGAAGAATTTCTCAGCTGCCTGTAATGGGCTGCTATGAATTGGGTTGGAGGGGCAGAGGTGATAGAGTTTCAAAGCAGCTGCTACACTGATGACTTGTGGGGGCCTAAAATTAAAGCCTAGCTCAGTTTTCAGACCCAAAGCAGCACTTTGGGCAGCTAGCACTTATCTGTCAATAATGCTCTTTTTTTCCCTTTAAGGGGAAACAGAAACTACGTTAAGCTGCTGTAACTCAAGAGAAAATCTGTTGATTTAGAAAAGATTTTAAAATCATGTGCAAGAAACACTTATTATTTACCAGTTAATTATTTCTAGTAGCTGGGAGTGCAAGAAAGCAAAGTAATCTCATTAACTCCTGCCAGAATCTCCTCTCTGGAGGCTTTGTAAAGATTTTAGAGGCAGGAGAGTTGGGCTAGAAATCTCAGGAGTTGTCTCTTTAAGTATTGATGGTGCACCTAGTGCAGTGGTGTCTGCCTTATTCTTTGTTAGACTGCCCTCTCCCTTATACTGCCAAACTGCAGCGAAGTGTTGTATTGCAATGGGACTGGTCCAAGTTTTACTCTGCAAACATTTGAGCAAATCTAGCCAGTTTTTTGGGATTTGCCTCATAAATATCTGGTTCTGCATTTGGGCTGCCCCATGTCAAAGCCAGCCCAGCTTCATTGCAGTCCCGAGCTTTGGGATCATCCCCTGGGTCTGTCTTTGGCAGGAGTAGACTGCAGTGCCAGCCTGTCCACAGTGTGGGAGTGTTGTGCTACTTTTCTCACAGCTCTGAGCCCACTGTCTGCAGTGTGCAAGCAATTCTTAAAAAACCAAACCAGCATCACTTGAGGATAGCAGCAGACTTCCACAGGACTCAGCTTCTGGCAGTGATTCTCTGTGGGAGCCCAGCCTGTTCTGCTCACTTCTTGTTCCACAAGAAAAGCAGTTGTCATTATTTGATTTGGCTGAGAAGAGCAGTGTAAGACCCTTGGGTGTGAACCTGGATTTGGCCAAGGGGCACGGGACTGCACAGCAATTAAATTCCAATTCAGTGTTTGTCAGGCTTGCAGTGATTTACTTGTATCTCAAGTTCCAGCAGAGTCCCAGGTTTCTTTTGGCTGCATCCATTGCCCTGAGCCCTCTGTCTGTCTCCACTCTGACTTTGTGCATTGCTCTGAGCAATTATATCCACTTTGTCTCACTGGTCTTCTTCTTGTCTGGTGGGCAGAGTCCAGGCTGAGAGATGTCAGCAGAGCAGGGAAGAGGAGGAGATGTTAGTGGGGGGGCATCATGGGTCTGCAGACATCCATCAAACCCTGGAAGTGGGGACACCAGAGAAAGAGGGCTGACAGGAGACCACTCAGAACAGCAGAGGTTATGAATGTGCTTTGCCTGGCACGCAGAAATGGTTTTCATGTGCATGACTAAAGTGCACAGCTTGCAAGGAGCTTTACTGGTGCCAAGCCAAATCTGCTTCATCGCCTTCCTTCAAGCCACAGTTAACTTCCAAACACACCCCTACTCACCATCCTGGGGAAAATAACTCACTGAAGAAGTTTCTCTGGCAGCATTGCATGGAGAGGTTGGACCTTCCTGCACTGAGCTGCTTCAGGCCTGCTGGAGTCTCCACAGTGAAAAGTAAGAATTTGCTGCCATCTGTAGACATTTGGGTGCTGTTCAGGCTGTTTTCCCCAGCCCTGCTCCCACAGCCCTTATATAGGCAAGACAGCCACAGCAAAACCTCCCTGGTCCCAAGGCAACCTATTCCTTTCTTCAGTGTTTTGCCATCTAAGGTAGCTGGTACCGTCTCCAGCTTATTTATCCTTCACTGCTGGGTGCCTGTGCTGCGAGGAGGTTTCAGCATCCAGCTCCACTGGTGGCAGGCAGAAAGCTTGGACTTTGCTGGGGGGCAGACAGTGATTCCTTTCTGCATGGCTCTGACAAGAATAAAGTCTGTCCTTTGGGGAGTGTGTTGCTGAAGTCCCACAGTGGCCAGCAAGCTTTTCCCAGCCCCGCTGTGCTGCAGGTCTCAGCTGGACACTGAGAGCCTTTCCTGCTGGACCTGAGAGCCTGCAGGTCTCAGCTGGACACTGAGAGCCTTTCCTGCTGCGGCTGGCTGCGCAGCAGGGACCTCTGCACTCACACTGCACACCCTCCTGTGCTTTCTGGGCTGGAACCCCACTTCCCTCAGTGTTTCTGTGTCTCTGCAGACACGCAGAAGCCATGCTGCCACTGACCTGCCTGTGCTGCTGCTCCCTGCCCTGCCGGGCCTCCATCAGCTTCACCTCTAAGACATGCTTTGAGAAGGTGATCTGCCATGTCCCCTCCCTAGGGTGTCCCCTCTTCCTCAGGTCACGAAAACAGCCCTGAGATGGTGAGGAAGTCCCAAACACTTCTTGCAGAATGTAAGATGTGACATTGTGAGTAGCTCTTGCCACCCTGCAGTGTGTTCCACACCACGGCCTCAGAGCATGGCCCTCTGGTCAAACACCTCCCTGATGAAGCAAGGCCCAGCCATGGAACTGAGATGTCCCCAGCATTAGCACAGTTCCCTGGTACCATTCCATCGTGTGTGCCAACTCCAGACCGTCAGCAGAGGAGCAGCAGAGCTCTGGGGCCGTGTCTCCTGCAGACCAGTCCATCAGAGCAGAGGAATCTTCGTTCACTCTCCCAAGGCTCCAGTAGCAGGCCCTTGGCCAAGGCTGTAAGAGCAGGGGAGGGACACAGGCATGGATGCAGCAGTTCACAGTGCCCCACTTCTGCCTTCTAGTTCCAGGGCCAGGCCAACCTGCACGTGTTTGAGGACTGGTGTGGCAGCTCCATTGAGCAGCTCAGGAGAAACCTCCACTTCCCCCTCTTCCCTCATGTGAGTAAAACTGTGACATCCACTGTCCTGCACCTTCCAGCTCAGCTTCCCAGGTGGATCATTCTGCTCTCTTCATGTCCTATCCCTACCTCCTTCTGTCTGCTCTTTGTTCAAACCCAGCACCTCCCTCTCAACCACCTGGTCTGTCCTCCTGCTGAGGGAGCAGGAAACTTTCACAAGGGTTCAAGGGTGGCAGCTCTTCTGCTGCACAGGGGAGGGTCATTTCACACCCGCTGGCCTGCCAGGCTCAGACAGGGGCTGAAGGAGCCCTCTATTTGGTGCTCTCCTTCTAAGTGGCTGGAGAATGCCATGGGCTGTCCCCACCATCTCAATGGCATCCCCCATGCAGCTTTTCCCTTCTCAGCAGCACCTGCACCACTTCATTTCTTACTTGGTTTGCTCTTCCCTCTGCCTCCATCACATCCCATATGCCATCCTCCTCTCAGAGAAAACCCTCTGTCCACCTCTCCCGGGTTTTTGATTCTCCCCTTGTTCCTGTCACATCTAAAATTATTTTTATGAATTTTTTCGTCTTCCACATCAGACAAGAACTACACTGAAGAAGTTGGCTGTGTCCCCAAAATGGACCAACTATGGTCTCCGGATATTTGGTTACCTGCATCCTTTCACCGATGGTGAGGGTTCTGAGTGCCTTCACTCGTGTCTCTTGTTACCTTCCCCTCCCTCCCCTCCTGGTGCCCTCACCCTGGCAAGCCCAGAGCAGGTCCCTCCCGTGGGTGGCGTGCGTGACCGGCCGTGGCCTTGGCGTGCCTGGAAACACATCTGCCTCCTGCCTTGGAGGGTGCAAAGGAGAAGCACAGGAGGAAGCAGATGGGAAGTGCTAGATCAATAACTGTGCTGTTGTGACTGCTCAGCCCCACGGCATGCGTGCGGGCACGAACCATCCCTGAGCTTTGCCTCCCTCCCTCGCGTGGCCAGGGCTCTCCGTGATATCACCGATGTCCCTTCTGCTCCCCGGGTGCCTGAATGCCATCTGACAGCAGCTGGCATCTGTGTCCCCCAGCTGCATGCCTCTGCCCTGAGCAGCCTGCCGGCACTCACCCCTGTCACGGGCCCTGGCCTGCAGCTGCCACCCCCCTGACCCCGGACACACTGAGCCTCAACACCTCTGTCTCCCTCTGTGGCTCCATGTGCACATTCCTCCTTCCAAACACATCATATCACACAAAATTCTGCTCTGGCAGCAAAAGGGACATCAGGGGAGGCTTTGCATAGGCTTCTTAGCTTTCCAGGTTAGATGTCAGGTGAAGCCAGTGCAGGAGGGACAGTGAACCAGTGACATCTGTAAAGTTTATTTTCAGTCACAGCAGAGTTAAGAGAGTTCAGAGAGGTTCAAAGGTGGGAAGGTGATAATAGCAAAAGGGAAGGATGGTCTCACCAGGAAAAAGGGCAAAGGCAGCATTTTAGAGGGGCAGGATCTGTTCTGTGCACAAGCCCTCACCCCAAAGCCCTTCTCACTCCCTCCATCTCTCGACAGGGGAGTTTCAGTTTGCCATTGCTGCGGATGACAATGCTGAGTTCTGGCTGAGTGCAGATGAAAAGCCCTCTGGTGTCCAGCTGCTGGCCAGTGTAGGCAAGGTACAGTGCATGCTGCATGGCTACTCCCATCGAGGCTTTCATGTTCCTGTGGGAACACAGACCTTCCTGGCTTACTGCTTCCTTGGACTACCCAGGTTTCTTTCCCTGCCCAACTACAGACAGCATGATGCCAGATGGGGTATGACATGTGATACTTAAGCCAGTTACATCTTGGTAGAGCTACTGGGAGTCCCTTGCTCACGATTAAGGGACTTACATCTGTCCATGGGTGATGGATTTCACAGATGACTTACCAGGAGGAATTGGAGGGAAGAGGGAGTTCAATTTTTCGTTTTTATTGTTGTCAGTGCAGTAACAAGGGAAGAAACCCATATTAACTAGAGCCATCTTCTGTCTCTTCACAGACAGGGAAGGAGTGGACTGCACCAGGAGAGTTTGGGAAATTTCACAGCCAGAAGTCAAATATGGTGAGGTGAGTGAGCAAAGTCCCTCAGTCCCAGCCACGGCTGCACATGACCAGGAAATCGCAAGGACAAGGGAAAAGCATTCAGGCTTGTCCTGAAGAGTTCAGCAGTACAGAGAAAGGGATTACTCTGGGGTATTGCCAAAGCTTTGCTGATTTACTGAGGGAATGCAACACTGAATTTTTCTTGCCTGGAGCAGTCGGCCACCAGCACATCCCGGCTCCCCTATATGAGCTGTATCCCAAGCTTCCTGCCTTGGAACTGGCCAGGTTTCCCAGGGGCCAAAACCCAGCAGGCAACACTGAGAGGGAGTTATTCAGAATTAACTGAGAAGGATCTGGAGTGCTCCAGGTGCCCAAGTGAAGCCACCTATCTCACTGTCAGGATCTGGATTTTCTTGGCAGCGCTAACCCTGCCTACCCTGAGAATTAGGTTGTTTCATGGGTGTGGTTGCTCTGCACTCATTGTCTGCTGACAAGCTAAGAAATGTTCTTTAATGCTGCTGGTGACAGACACCTTGTTCTTCGCAGGTTGTCAGCGGCAGGCAGGTACTACTTTGAGGTGCTGCACAAGCAGGATGACAGAGGAACAGACCATGTGGAAGTAGCAGTGAGTCTGTGGAAATGGTGGTCCCGTATGTGTGTCCCATATATGAGCTCAGGAATGATGTTTGTAACTATTTCCCTCCTTTCCCTGGCCTCAGCTCCTCAGTGCATAAGATGGAGCTAATCCCTTGCAGAGCCCTTACCTACTTCTGTGTGGGATAGCCCTGGCCATGTGTCAGGACCCCTTCCTCTGCTTACTTGGGATAGATCTATCTTCTCTGGGGTCTGCTGCAGCTTTTTGGCCTTTCCTGGGTTGGATGTGTCCTGGGAGATCTCAGCTCATTCCCAGACTTTTGCTGCTAAGTAAATTCAGTCCTAGTAGGAATAGTGTGTTCCTTTTATTCAGGCTTGGTTAACTCCACAAGTAATTCATTTCAACGTGTTTCTCTGTTCCAGTGGAGACTGAATGACCCAGAAGCGAAGTTCAAAGTCATTGACTCCCAGTATCTCTCCCTTTTTGCTAGTAAGTATCTTCATCACCAGTTTTCCCAAGCACCTCCCCATTCCTCCTTGATGTATCTGCATCCAGTGTTTCACCATGAATCATTGTCTAGCCAGGCAAATAGCAGGCGTACACATCATTGGGACAAAAAGGTGGAGGCAGTTTTGGAGAAAGACTTCTGGATAAGGGTGTGACTCATTATTAAACACAGGAGAATCGGAAGCAAGATTGGGACATTATTTCAGGGAGGTCTAGAGGTACTGAGGAAGGGCAGAGAGGAGAGTCTGCAAAGGTGAGAAGTGTTGTAGATGGAGAGTAACACAGGATGGAGTTTGCTTGCTGAGAGCCAGGGGGAATGTGAGTCCCAAGGCATGGGAGCTGTGGGGGTGTGCAGCCAGCTGGGCACAACCAGGGGGAAGGGGCTGCTGTAGCACTTCAGGAGATTTCCCTCACTCTGGGTCCTGAACACAGCAGGACATGCTGGCAGTGCTGGGGGATGCTGCTTTCTCTGTACCAGCCTCAAGTCTCTTGGAGTTGGTGCTGGATTGCTGCAAACACATCAGTCCAGTCCCTCCTGTTTTGTAAACCCTTCTTAGCACATCAAGTGATGGTGTTATCAGTTAAGAAGCTCCTTAGTTCTGTTTACCCTTACCCAGCTTTGTCAGCATCACTTTCCTCTGCCAGCATTCCCCCTTTCCATATCTGCTGCTGTTGCCTTCCAACATTTCTGGCCTTTTTTCCATACCAGCCCTTTTGTGCATGGAAGGCTCCCTGATGTAATCAAGACGTCTGTTTGCTGTGTTTTGGATCACAACCTGCTGCTGTATTTTCTGAAACCTTCCATCTGGCTAGGACTGAGCTTTCCATTCCATCTTCCAGCTTCATCCTTTTACCTTCTGCTCTTTTCTTCTCACTTATTACCTGTAGAATAGAAGAGTGACATTCCAGAAGATCCTTTCACAATTAGGTGCAGTGCTGCAGTCTCATTTATATCTGTTGTCTTCTGCCCATAGTTTTTCCCTCATTCATATTAACTTTTGACTGTATCACATGGCATCCCATTCTTTCTGGGGTCCCATGTAGTTCAGTATCCAAAAGTTGCACACCAATGCCCTTGGCAGAATATTGCTTTTCCCTCAGGGATATTTATTCAATTCCCCTCATTTTAGAGTAAGATATCCATGAAGACACGGAGTCCTGTGACAGCAGTATCCAAGGGAAAATGTAACCAATACCCAGTCTTGAGTTTGAGCTTCCTGTAGTTTTGGCTTACTGTGGAGCTTCATTCCCTTTCTGGAGTAACATCCTCCTCAACCACTGAAGGTCCTTCCCCAAGGTCCTGATCCTTTTCCAGCACAGAGAAAAGCTTTGCTCCTCAGGTTTCTCCTCCCATTCATCTCTCTTTATCTCCTTTGAAAAGAAGCTTAATACTAATAACACAGGGGTGTCCAGTAGTCCCTGCCAGCATGGGTCCTGTTCAGCACACCTCTGCTGGTGTGTCCAAGGCAGGAGGTCATTTTCCTCCACTGCTCATCACTCTGTGTGTGCTTTCAGTGAAAGCCATGTTCCCACCCCACAGCTTCTGTATCTCCAGCTGCCTGGGTCAGAGCCTTTCCTTTGCCTGTGCCAGAGACAGCATTAGTGCCACTGATGCAGTGCCACTGGGAAGGGCTGGCACTGGAGAGAGGTGCTTTTTGGGAGCACATGAGCCCATGCCTCCCCACTGTGCTCTCCCTGGTTTCTAGACGAGACGCTGCTGAAGATGGATGAGGTCGGGCACATCCCGCAGACGCTGGCCAGCGGCAGGAGCCGGGCTGCTGGCAGTGCTGCCAGCACGGCACACCCAGCTGACATGTTGAAGCCTGACCCCCGGGACACTCTTTATGAAGGTAAGACTTGCAAAGCAGCTGAGGAGGTAACTGCAGCTGGGAAGGGTTGTCCTCCTACACTGCAGTTATCCAGGCCATGCTTTTTTATTCCTGAGAATAAAGAGAGGGCAGCTACAGTATCAGTCACTGTAGGAGCCAAAGCACAGACTAAAGCCAGCTCCTCGTTCTTGGTATCCAGCTCACACCATCCCCAAGCATATTTTTGCGTGAGCGTCTTAAAGGAATGTAAAGAGTTGAGCTGTGCAAGAAGGTTTGTTTAATCTGTTTGTTATTATTTCCCACGGATGCATGGAGCCCGGGCACAGGAGCAGCCGGGCTGGTGCTGGGTTGCAGCAGGTCTCTCCTGCAGCCCTGGCCTGTGTGTTCTGCCCGCAGTGCCCTTGCTGAGCCGATCCCGCCTGCGCCACGCGCTGCCCGAGTGCCCCTACAGGCCCAGCTACCTGGTGGATGGATTTCCTCTGCAGCGCTACCAGGGACTCCAGTTCGTGAGTGGGCTTTCCTCACCGGGGCTTGCCCAGGGAGACAGCAGCAGGAGGAAGAGATCCCTCCAACCATGGGGCCTGAACTTGCCTTTGCAGGGAGCCTCGCAGTGGCTGAGGGTTTCATTCTCCCAGGGGATTGTAGGTTACTGTGGGTTACTAAAGCCACGGACATCTCCTCCGGAGGACTCGGCCACCTCTCTCCCAGTTAGCTCCAGCTCTGTTCACAGTTTGAGAGGTGGACAGATGCTGAGGGAGAGGGTAAAAGGCACATGTACACATGTATCCTAGCATGCTTCTTTCTGTCTTCCATTCTCACAGCAAAGAGTGAGCAACTCCTGCTCCCTCTGAAAAGGGCTGGTTACTCTGCAGCTATGTCTGGGTCACCTTGTGACTGATGTCTGGCATTTATGAGGGTTTCACTTTGCCTTTCTCCCTTCTTCACAGGTTCATTTATCCTTTGTTTACCCAAATGATTACAGCCGCCTGAGCCACATGGAGAAAGAAAACAAATGCTTCTACCAGGAAAACCCTTATTATTTGGAAAGGTAGCATGCTGTAAATTTGGGGTTACTAGCAGGGTGGGGAGGAGCTTGAAGGCAGGAATTGGTGTGGAATTTTGTGCTCACTTCTATAGGACTTTTTTTATTCTTAAAGATCCCGTAAGTCTTGCAAAACATAGAGCATTTATAATTTCTTTTGATAACTTAAGTGAAATTATATTTAGGTCTCAAGGGCAAAGTACCAGTGCTTTTCTTGCACTGTTAACCCAGTAGCTGAGTCAGAGCATGTTTGTTCTCTTACATCAGGGAGTGTATTCCCAGCAAGCTTGGCCTGCCAGTGGCTGGAGCCTCCTGATAGCTGTCACTGTGAAAGCCAAATGATGCTCCCCACAGGCCTCTCTCTGGGGAAGAAATGCATGTCACTCTTCTTCATGGGTGCCCAGATCCCAGTGGTGGCCCCACAAGGGAACTGCTACTTGCATGCTCCCTACTGCAACCATCAGACACCTTGTGCAAGGACTCCCAGCCATTCAGGAGGACTCTTTTGCAGAATAAGGAGGGTCACTCTCCCAGTAAGATAGCTCATTATGGCCTCCCTGCCCTCAGGATCTTCTTCCTTTTTCCAGGAAAGGGCAAAGTAACTTCCATGAAACTTGTGGTTTGCTCTTCTCTCTGCAGATTTGGATTTTACAAGTACATGAAAATGGATCGGCCAGAGAAGAGCCTGGACTCTGGAGAAAAGACAGAGCAGCCAGGTAATGTCAGAACCCAGAAGACCCTTTTATCTCTCACTTTTGTGTGTGGTCTTGCAGCACCAGCTGAAGGAAGCTCTTGACTTTCGATACCAAGGAAAGCCTCATCCTTTCCCTGCCAGATTGCTGTGTCTGGGAGGAGACTTTTGCTGCCACTTTTACTTCCCTTAAGGGCAGGTTGGGAGCTCACCGAACAGTGGGCTGCAGTAGACAGCATGACAGCTCTCAGGGCCGCAGCTTAGCTGAGGTGCAGTTCTAGCAAAAACATGGGCAGGAGTACCACAGCCAGAGGTGTGGCAGCCTGTGGTCACCCTGCCCTGCAGAGCTGTGGCCAAACCCACAGCTAAGGGCAGAGCCAGGCAGCTGCACAGCCTTTGGCAGTGGTGGGTGGCGGGTGCTGAGGAGGCTGGTGGCAGCAGGAGCACGGCTCTCATGTGGAACGAGATCCCTGTCTCTCTGAGCAGGAGAGACAGCCCTGAGAGAAGGGCAGAAGTAGCTGCCCTCCCTGCCTGGGGGTGCCTGGTCAAGGCAGGGGGGGCAGCGGGAGGTGTGGCTGAGGGGCCAGAGGTGTGACTTGGATTCATCCTGCAGGCTCCCAGGAGGGGAACCCGGATGAGCGGCAGTTGGAGGAGCAGGACGTGGAGAGCACCAGTGTCCCCGAGCACGCTGGCGCAGGGAGGGCAGGGCCAGCAGGCCAGGCTCCCAGCAGCCTGTGGGGCAGTGACAATATTCACCAGGATGACTATTCCCTGCGGGAGCGCCGCCGGCTCCTCTCGCTGCTGGCTGACAGCGCAGGAGAGGAGATCCCGAGCAGGAGCACGAAAAGGCCTGGTGTCAGATCAGCCATGCTGGCCTCTGCCAACCAAAGCCTCAGCCTGACTGGCCTGGAGGGAGGCCCGGTGACAAAGAGAGCCCGTTTAAAAGCTGACGTCAAAGACAATTCCAGGAGTCCTCCGCAGCATGCCAGGGCCATCCAGGGGAGAGCGCCTGTCAGAAGGGCAAAGCCTCCTTCCAGGACTGCGTCCCAAAGGCAGCAGCCTCTCGGCCACCCCAGGGACTCAGAGGTCACAATTCCCAGGGGGGTAGGACCTTGGGGAGACCTCAGCAGCATGAAGGACAGGCTGCAGGCAGCAGGCACCGTGCCAGCTGGGAAGGCAGGCCCAGTGTCCGGGCAAGCCGGGAGCCAGCAGCCCCAGGGGATGAGCCAGGTGCAGCCCCACGTTGCTGAGCAGCGGGTGGCCAGCGATGGGCCTGTGGGCACAGGACAGGCACAGGAGGCATCTCCTGTCAGGGGCAAGTCTGGAGGACCAGCAGAAGAGGAAGAGGTGGATGGGGAGCCAGAGGAGGAAGATGAGGAGGATTTTGATTACGTCCCAGTGTTTGACCAAGCTGTCAACTGGGAGCAGACCTTCAGCATGAGCAACTTGGACTTCCACATGCTGCGCACAGACTGGATTGACCTGAAATGCAACACCTCAGGAAACTTGCTGCTGAGAGAAAGTGAGGCCCTGGAAGTTACACGTGTCTTCCTGAGGAAGCTCAACCAGAGGAGTAAAGGGTAAGGCACAGTGAGAAAACAAGGGGCACTGCCCCAGAGCTGGTTTATCATGCTGCACGGGGAATACCTGTTGCATGAATAACTGCTGAGAATCAGAGGATGACTCTAGATGTGGCAAATAAGATTTCAGGCAAGGAGTCTGTGTAAAACACTGGACTTTAGGTACACTTATTTTGCCTAAGAGATGGTAGCAACTTTTGCCAGTACTCTTTTGTTACATGGTCTTCTTATGGTTCTTTTTCTTCTCAAGTCTTACCATCCCTTCTGGAAAACACACACTTCCTCTAGCCTCCATAAGCTAAACAATACAACTCCTGACCCTTCTGCTGGGCTGGCCTAATTTTTATAATTATTTTACCAGTCTTTTTCCATGCAGGTTTCGGTTGGTGTTAATCTTCCTATACATAAGTGACCAGTATCCTGGATGTTTTATAGAATGGGTGTTATTAGCTTCTAATCCCTGCTGAAAGTAGGCCTAATGCTACACATTAAGATCACATTTGCTTTTTCAGGGTCACAGCAGTCACAGCCAGGTGTAACTGATCAGTACACACAAGATTTTCTCAGGATTTTTAACTCAGAAGCATCTGTTTTATAGCAGAAGCTCTTGTTATGATCCGGAAGGGCACAACCTGGCATTTCATCCAGTTTTGGCCATTTCGAATCTACAGCTCCTGCCAGTTTTTACTGTATGATTGCTCAGTATTCTTGTTTGATAAGCTGTCAGTTTCAGTAGCCCAAACACACTCCTTGTGCCAAGATCGTTGTAGGTGGTGTTGAATACACTCATTATTACCAGCCCTACACAATCATTCAGACACATTTGTTATTTTCTGTGTCACCTTTATTTCATTTCTCTTGCCAAATATTTTTTCTTGGCCGGAGTCCCAGGTCTAATCCCACATGCTTGTGGATTTAGGAGAAACAGGTGCTAGACGTTCCCATGGGGCTCGGGCAGCAGCGCAGCAAAGCCGGGGGTGCCGGGGCCAGGGCGGTTGGCGCTGGCCCGGGGGAAGGGGCGCAGCAGGGCTGCAGGAGGGGCAGGCCGTGCCCGGGCCGTGCCCGCTCAGCCGTGTCCCTGCAGGCGCTTCCGGCTGCAGCGCATCCTGAACGTGGAGAAGCGGCAGGACCGCGTGCGGGGCAGCCGCTACCTGCTGGAGCTGGAGCTGCTGGAGCTGCTGGGGCAGGGCCAGCGCCGCCTGCGCCTCTCTGAGTTCGTCTTCGCGCGCGGCTGGCAGGGCTCCGGCCGCCGGGACGACGAGAGGAGGATGCGGAGCCTGGCCTGGGGCCGCCGGCGGCACCTGATGGCTGCGGCCGACGAGCCCGAGCTGTGCTGGCCCCAGGGCTTTTCCTGGAACCACCGGGCCGTGGTTCACTTCGTGGTGCCAGGTGAGGGGACCTGCCTCCCCGGGACATCGCGGGGAGGGGGTGGGGGTTCCTGTGGGGGCAGTCCCGTTCAGTGGGTCTGAGCCAGTCTCAGCCATCTTACCTGGGTCACTTCCAGTTTCTGTTCTCTCCAAGTGAAATACCCTCAGAAATGTGATAGGGCCCAAGCAGCCATGGCTCATAAGCTCAGGGAAAACCCCTGTCACGTGCTGGGAAAGAACCCACACTGATTCCTTGGCTCTGTGGACCAGGTTTTCAGCCTGGGCCCATTTCATTATCCCTGAAAGGTTGCTGGGGTTCAGCAGACGGCAAGAAGCCTTGCCTGTTTAGAAAAAACACCACCATTGAAATCAGTTTGCTTTGATTCTCTCCCTGTTGCAATACAACCAGTGAAAAACCAGGCACGCTGGGTACTGCAGTTCATCTCTGACATGGAAGAGCTGTTCCGAGTCACCAAGGATCCCTACTTCAGCATCATCATCACAGACTACAGCAGTGATGACATGGATGTAGAGAAGGCTCTGAAGAGGTCTGCCTTGCACAGGTGGGAGTACTGCTTGGTCACAAAAAGCCACTCACACAAGTATGCCTGCAGATAGCACATCTGGCAGTCTCTGTGTGTTGGCCAGCCGCAGCCTGCTGCAGCTGGAGCACCACAGACACCATCCATCCAGACCTTGCACATACACATGCGTATGTGTTTGTTATGATGTGCATATACCTATATATGCATGGAAATGTGTAAGGCAATGCCTGGTGTAGTCTTCTAGCTAAGTTTATTGAATTTGTCTCTTTTTTCAAGATTGTAAGAGAAAAAAGAAAGCAAGTCTCCCAGTGATGGGGCAGGGGGAGCACAGAAAAGACAAGGAAGCTGTGAGAAGTGGGACAGAGTGTGGATATCTCTGCTTGCTGGAATGACCCTGCTCTGATCTGACACAGCTTTACCTGGTCATTTCCACATGCCAGGGGTTTCCAGGTCTAGTCCTAGGACAGAGCTGGGCTAGAGCTGAGAAGAGTTTTACTAGGCTCTGTTCAGGGGCAAGACTCTCTGGGCAAGCTGGGACCAGGAGCAGTGCTGGGTTTGTGCACTCCCCCAGCAAAGGTTTCCTCTGCCTCAGAGGGTGCCCGTGGCGAGGGCAGCTGCACAGCGCGGTGCTGCTGCGGCACTGCCTGTGGTGCCTCCTGTGCCACTGAAATTTCTTTCCCCTCTGACCCCCAGCTATCAGTACCTGAAGCTGACAGGGAATTTTGAGCGTTCTGCTGGGCTGCAGGCGGGGATAGACCTCATAACGGTGAGTCTGGGGGGCCTTGGGTGGGCAGGGAAGTCTGTAGTATGTGTCTGGTGTTGCCACTGCCTGTGGTACTGAGCACACTGGTTTTCAGGGAAGGGATTAACCTAGCAGACCAGTTCAAATGTGGATGTGTTTCCTGTCCTTGCAGAGTAAGGGTCTCTTTATTCTGAGGAGCCTGTGCTCTCTTTGATTCTTGGTCCACCTGCTGGGACTGTCAGACAAGAGGGAAATCAGCAGCAGCAGCTTTGTGATCCTGGCTCTGCCAGGTCACAGTCATGATATTTCACACTCATCATTGAACAGCCACTCAGTGGACATTTTGCCAGCCTTGGGGATTTCAGTTTCTGATGCAGTAATGAGATTTTGACTCCCATATCTCTGTCTTCATGCCCCTCAAGAAAGACCTACTGAAAGTCAACCTATTTTTTTTTCAACCGGTACGACTGGTTCCAGGACCCGCACAGCATTGTGTTCCTGTGTGACCTCCACATCCACTTCCCAGCTGGAGTCATTGATTCCATCAGGAAGCACTGCGTGGAAGGCAAGATGGCCTTTGCACCCATGGTCATGAGGCTGCACTGTGGGATGTCCCCACAGTGGCCTGATGGTAAGAGGGCTCAGACTTTGAGAAATGGGGAAAGAGAAAGTGCCTGCTTCCTCTGCATTTGTTCCTCTGGTACTGTCAAGGTCTGGAGCTTGAGGTACTTCCAGGTCCTCAGAGTGAGTGTGTGTTAGACAGCATTCAGGTACCTGGAATTTGAGATCAAAAAGCTAGCAGAGCCCTTTATCTGATGTTTCTCCTGATTGTCTCCTAGGGCTCTTTATGGATTTAAGGACCTTGGAAAAACCATTCTTTCTTTCTGTCTGTCCATCTCTCTCCTTTCTTAGGGGGCACAGCCTGTCCTGAAGAGTGCTGGTCGTCCAGGGGGGGAGAAACCAAGCCAAGTTGGAGGGAGAAAAGCATAGGATTTCCTTTAGACAGAGGTGGCCATCCTGAGCCATCCAGGCACAGGGGCAGCCCTGGGAAGCTGGGACAGTCCAGCAATTGTGTTGCCAGACAGGAGATGTGAGAGGCTCTACAAACAAGTTGACAGGACAGACCATGCTGTCTGTCCACAAGCCTTTCTCATTCCCAAACCTGGCTGGCATGGTTTGCTCTGCCTTGGTCCTGAGTTTTCTCCCTGGTGTCAACGTTGCGCTGAAAGTAACTTGAGTCTCACTCCAGCAGCTCTGCTGGAGCCATCAATGGTTCAAAACCCCAACAAAGCTGTGCCTCTTGTGTGCTCTCCTCAGGCTACTGGGAGGTCAATGGGTTTGGTCTCCTGGGCATATACAAATCTGACCTGGACAAAATTGGAGGCATGAACACAAAAGAGTTTCGGGACCGCTGGGGAGGAGAGGACTGGGAACTCCTGGACAGGTAGGAATCCATTGTCATTGTTCAAGTACTCAGGAGGGGAAGCCCATCAGATCCTGGAGAACCAATGACCACAGGAATTGGGATCTAAGGAGATTGAGATGACTACTGCCACCATAACCTTGGCCATTGAGGGAGAGTCTGAACATATCCTGACCTCAAACCTCGTAGGTGAGGAGACACAAAACACTCTACTGTAGCCACTAGTAAGAGAAGAGCTGTTTTCTGCTGCCTTCCAACCACACTGCTGGTTGGTCTCATCCAGATCAGGCACTGGTGGTTGTGAAGACTTTGTCCTCTTCAAGCACTGCGGAGTACAGTCTGAATCCCTCACATTTCCCATGTAACATTTAGCAATTTAATTTCCTTGAAGACCAACTGGTGAAGAGGCATTTAAGTTCATGAGGTACAGTTAAAATTTCTGAGGATTTTGTGATGAGGGATCTCTGCTGCACAAATCCTGGGCCTCTTGAGTTTGTAGTTGTAGGGTTTGGGCCCTCTCCTGTCTTTTATGTCAGATGATTGCAATCCAGTGCTGACAGCTGTCTTTCCTCCTGTCTTGGCACATGCAGGCTCTCCTGACCAGTCCTGCTCTCAAGGGTGCATAAACACTCAAAAAGGGTCATTAGATTCCTGCTTACGTATTCAGGATACCCCTGAGCTATTCTGGACTATCCAATTTGCCTGCAGTCTCTTGCCAACAGCACAACTTAAAAAAGAGTTTTCCTGAGGCTGAGTCCCTCAGTATCTTTGTGATGAAATTTTCCCTAAGTCTACTCTTCTCTCTGCCAGGATCTTACAGGCTGGGCTGGAAGTGGAGCGTCTCGCCCTGAGAAACTTTTTCCACTGGTTTCACTCAAAGCGGGGCATGTGGAACCGGCGCCAGCTGAAGACAGCGTAGCCTTCAGCCCCAGAGCTGCTCAGCAGCACTGCTACCATCTCATCCAGATGTGCACTTTACCAGGGCACACAGCCGAGTGCCCAAACCCTTCCTCTGCCTCCAGAGCCCTCTGATGGCACATGGCACATTGCACATGGCACAGCCCAGGAAGGCGCTGGCGGGGCAAGAGCTTCTCTTGTCAGCCACTGCTGACCCGGGACGTGGGGTCCGTGTGGCTGGGGAGGCGTGTGGGGAGATGTGACAAGGGAAGGACTTGTATTTCCTGCCATGCCGTCTGGTGGAAGGTACACTGGGAGAGGTGCCGTGTTTCCTGTTGAGTCTTGCACCAAACAAACACACAAATCCCAGCTAAGCCCAGAACAGTTTATTCAGAGCAACGCAGCTTCTCTTTCAAAACTTGAATGAGGAAAAAAAGAAAAGAGCCTACAGCTGTCCCCATTACCTCTCCTTTGCCATCTCTCCAGTACCCGTGATTTTGGAGAGGAGACCAAAGTTCTCTGATGAGTATTGCACCCGCATGCCCATGTACTGACTTAAGGAAATCTGGATGCAGAGGAGCTGATAGGCACTTTAGGCTGTTGGTGCTTAGACTTTACTCTGTGCTTTTCACTTTGGTCATTATGAAAAACTGTGCTCATGTTCAGCAAATTATGGGCCGTGGATGGAGTTGGAAATACATTTCCCTTATAAGAGCCACGTTTGCCTGTAGCTGGGTGAGCTGGCAAGGGTGGTGTTACAATTCCACCTGAATTATTGACCCACTGCCTGAGGGTAGTGGAGAGGCTATACAGAGAAGCTTACAGGGCATCTCAGGAGGAACTTCACAGCCTTATCTGACAGACGTGTGTTTGTCCTAACAATATCAGGGAAACCCTAGCAGGGAAGAAGTGGCAATATTTTATTAGTTGAAATATTGTGATTTGTCAGAAGAGGAGACAGAGTCTTCTGCTCTCAAGATCCTATACATTTATGCAGCATCTAAAAGTTAATTTAATAAGTTACGGCCTCACAGTTGTGTCTTGTCATAGTTTGACTTTTATGTGGAGAGCAGGCTTCTTGGTTGGAGAGCCAGCACAGCTGTTGGTGCTTCCTTCATCTCTGGAACAGCCCGTGGAGCTCTGGCCTGGTACGGAGGAGGTAGCCTCAGGTCTTGGCACATGCACTGGGTGTAACCAACAGTGAGGACAGAAGAGTGAACAAAAGGATGGGCAAACCCATGCTGTCATTGATGCAACAACTGTGGAGAGAGCCCACAGCTGGCTTGGTGCTACAGGGGAGTCTGATCCCATAAAACTCCTGTTAGTGTAAGGCAAGATTTTTTTTAACCCTGTAACCATTTTAGAGGACTATATAAACCCAGAAATTCCAGCTTTCTCAGTGCTTTACACTGGAGCTTCAATGTCCCCATACCATGCTGAAAAGGTATCAAGCTTGAGGGGAGAGTGTGACATGGGATGCTGCTCATGGTGACCAGTGCTGTGGGGAGTTGCTGGGAAGGAGTAATGGATATATGCAGAACACAAGCAAAGCTGACTGGTACTAGATTTTTTTGCTCTTTGCTGATGGAGTAGATGCCAATTCAGAATAGGCATCCATTTATTACTGGGTCTGTGATGCTTGACAAGTCCATCAAGTTCCGCTATTGCAGTAGGAAACTGAACATGCAAGTTCTGGCACAGAGATAGAAATCGTGTCAATTCATCTGTTTGCCATCAGTCTGGGGTTTGTGAGTGATGGATTTAGAAAAAAACCCACAAGATACTAGAAAGTTCTGCTGTGCAGTGGGCAGCTGTGGTGAGAAGTAGACAGGAGAGATGGCTGTGTCTCTGAATCCGTGAAGCCTTTGCCAGAATAGAGACACTGAATATTCCAGAAGAGGCAGCTTTAGCCAGCTGCCCAAACCAGAGTAGTCTTCCTATTTAGCCATGCAGATACTAAGAAATTAAATCATGGCAGTAGGGGTGAGAGGGAAGAGGCTGACAACAGTCAAAACTTTTTTAAATTTTTTTATGAAGTATTTCAGGAGTTTGTGAGACCAGAGCCCAGTGATGCAATGTTGCAATAAGCTGTTTCTGCCTGGAATGTGCAGTGTCAGTCATGCCCTGGGTGCGAGTCAGAGCCTGTGCTTCCCTCAGACACAGGCACAACTGCACGAGTGTGCAGGTGAGCTCTCTCCAGGCTGCAGGACTGTGCCTGCACAGCCTGTCCAGGCTGGCTGTGGCACGCAATGCCTGTGGAATGGGGAGAGGCTGGCAGCAGGGACAGGCCAGGCCTCGGAGGGAGCTGCTGTCTGGGCCCCTCAGCTGGGAGCAGCATGGTGCCTGCTCTGCAGAGCATGGGGAGGAGGAGTTGTTTGTGCTTTCACATCTGCCTGTGCATGTGGTCTGCAGCACCCACAGTTAGCAGCTATCCATCTGCAGACACTGGCAGGAATTAGGTGTATCCAGAAGGTAACTCACTTGGCATAAAAGACAAGAGTATTCCCCACCACAGGGGACAGCCAGCCTTTAAAGGGTGGACTGGACAGCAGGGTGCACCGCTCAGTGCAGCACTGCCAGCAGAATTTGAGGATTTTGCCCCAGTTTTTCAGCTGTGATTGTACCCCTTCCTTCACACCTTGTAACCCAGGCCAGTGGTAAGCAGAACTACCTCGTGAGGACTCCTTGGTGGAGATGTAAGGAGTTAGTGGTTTTCAGTCCAGTTTCCTAATGGCCACTTTCCCCACTGTCGAAGTTGCCGTCTCAAATGTTCTTCCCTTTCAGTGGGAATTCTCAGTTGATATCCAAGCCCCTCTTCCAAAGCAAGCTGCAGCTTTTCTCCCCAGACAGAGGGGGAGAGCAGGAAGCACAGCAGGAGTGGATCCCTCAGCTGTGCAGTAAAAGAACAAGGCCAGGAAGCTGACTCCCCTCAACAGCTGGTCACATTTCTGTCACCAAGATCTTTTTAGGAAGCTGTGCTAGAGTTTCTGGCCCTCGTGTGCATCCTGGCTGTGTGCTGCCTGGACGGCTGGAGGAACTCAGTTGCATAGGATTTTCCTTGCATTAGGCCAGGAGCAAGCTGCTGTGGAAGCTCTGTGGCCTGGGACATGATGGACAGTGCTGCAAAAGAGAACTTCTCCAGGGCAGGATGTGACCAGGTTGGGGAGTCCAGGCCACCAGGTGTGAGGTCCAGGGCAAGGGGGCTCTGCCTGCAAATGTGACTGTCTTCAGGACTGAAGTGTGATGCTCAGGCTTGCTTTGCAGGTCAGCAAGGGAATGAAGAAGAGCTGGCTTTTAATCTGAGCAAAGTGTGTTGTGTGAAAATTATTATTTGTTTCCTCGTTGTCTTAATGTTTGCCCGGTATGAACATCTCTCCTCATGTCCTACAAATGTCTGAAGTTGATTGTTTTTTAGATACAGATGCCTTGTGTTGAAAATCTGAGTTGTACCTTTGAGTTACCTGCCTTAAAGTGGCTCTGTGCCTTCAAGACGACTCCTGGGCCACCCCTCTGTTGGAGCTGGGGGATATACAGATTCTCCTTCTGTTTTATAAATACAATGTCTTCCTACAAGAGCTCTCCTCTGTCTGTGTGTTAACTTGCATCCACAGCACTGTGCAGCAGCAGATTAGGATCCTGGTGTGCTCCTGTCTTCACTGGCTGAAGGCACAGGCAGCACCAGAGAGAGATCACCCTCTGCCCAAGGCAGCAAGGGCTCTGCAGCCAGGGGTGGGTGGGGGTTACAGGGGCAAGCCTGGCCTGCTTCAGCCCCTCTACATCTGTGGGAAATGGGATGGCAACAAAACAGTTTTCCTCCTGTATATATGGGCTTATCATGTGAAACAAGGTGGAAACAGTGGACAGATAGACATTTCAGCAAAGCATGAGTGTGATGTGATGAGAGAATGTGGAAAACACAGTGGTGCTTCTGGCAAGCAGAGGACATCTCCTGGAGAAGACCACAGGTGGGGGCTGAGACCTGAGCTCAGTACTTGGCACGGCCTGGGCAAATGGGAGGTCAGCTCTCACAGCAACTGCTTATCACAGCAACTGCTTATCTGGATCCAATTTTGACCCATTTTCACTTCAACTGCGCCTTCTTTGAGTATCAAAAGCTTGGCAGCAGTGGGAGTCACACACAAAGAGGGGAAAAGGCAGCCAAGGTTGCTAATGAGTGTGATTTCACTGTAACAAGAAATAACTAATATTAAAGGATATGGAGGGAAAAGTATTGCAGAGTGCTTGCTAGTCTTTTGCTTGCCTGGGATGAGTGGCAGGAAGCTCCCTCTGCTCAGGCAGGCCTCACATACCCAATCCAGTAGCTCTCTGAAACAATGATGAAGTTAAGATCTGGTAATGAAATTCCCCTCACTGCTTCTTTCCCAGCTGAATCTTTTCTGTCTTCCCCTCTCTTTACAATTCAGTCATCAATGCTAATTGCTTTGCCTCTTTCTCCATGAAGCAGTGAGTCCCAGGGTTTGGGGTCTGCACACAGGAGATGTGATATTTTACCTTCCCATAAGCCCAGCCAGCCTTGCCTTGTGGTTTTGCTGTGCCTACAGCTCATTCTGCTGCCTCTAGAGTGAAGCATTTTCCTAGAGGAGGCGGGATAAGGCTTCCCAGAAACATCCACCTCTCTTTGCTGCCAGTCAGAGCAAAGTCTGAGGACCAAGTTAAGCAGCAAACTCGGAGTCACCCCAGACCAAAGTGGAGGACAAGTCTCTGCCTGCTTCTCCAAACAGGACTCAGACTGTGCTCAGCTTTGTCACCTCAGGTTCTGGTAAATACATAACTGGTATTTTCCACCCTACCCTTTTTGTGCAACTTTGCTTCAGCTCAGAAAAGTCACTGTCAGGTTCAGGTGCTAAGCTGCTGCTGGCCCTGGCCTCACCCACCACCTTCGTGGGCAAGATCATTCACAGCCTCTCAGAAAAAGCACCACGTGTGACTGAAACAAAATTGATTTTGTTAAGTCAAATACAGAATACAAATGAAATCTGTCTGTTTCTAAGTGCCAGACATTCCCAGTAGCTCCAGAAGTGCGAGGTGGTGTGAGGATGTTTTCATGGCATTTCTCTCTCAGGGGTGGCAAGGATATACAAAATGGGAAGTCCATATTAAACTCTGATTCTGCAGTACAATGGAAAAATCTTTTAATAATCAAAGAAGCATGTAATTATTTAAAAAGGCTTACATAAGGCTATTAAAATACCATTTTTTAGCAGGAGAGTTAAAAAATTTACGATCAAAATTTTTACTCTTTAATAAAAATCTTGAAGCTCATTAATTCAAAGGATTTTTTTTTAAGGAAACAAATTGTTCTAGTACAAGAGAATTACCAGAGCTGTCATTATAAACTAAATGCATTTTAAAACATTTATATTAGTGATAAGAAAAAATCATAATGGTGATTTTTTAATAATGTAGTCATCTATTCAGCTGTAATTTTTCATTGTGGCAATAAGCCTAGTCTGTGTCCTTATGAATAATGTTTCTTCATTTCTACTAAATATTGTCAGGCTATTCTGACTGACATCTTTCCTGATAGGTCCCTGATGATGACATCAGAACACCATAACTATTTTCTGTCCTTGTTAATATTCCAGTGCTGGAAATATTTGATTGTTTTCTTAACTATGTCACATTTAATTTTAAACAACTAGGGAAACATTTGAACTGGTTCTAGCTGTCTTCGTGTACACACACCATTCAATCCTAGGAAAAGTTTTTGAACTGGTTCTAGCTGTCTTCGTGTACACACACCATTCAATCCTAGGAAAAGTTATTTTTTAGTTTAAGAAATCCATTCCAACATTTGGGAGGTAAACTATTAGGTGTAATTGCTTTAAGGACATCAACTTATGTTTGAGACAAAAACAAGCTGGACTTATTTATTTAGCCTACAAAGTAAACCAGTCTTCTCTACCAAATGAGCCAATATTGTATATGTGAAGCAGGCAGCTAAAACAAGAAAAATTTACAGAACTGCACTTTTAAACTGTATACCTGCTGCTGATCCTGCAGTTTTCTCTTGCAAAGCTTGCTCTAGCTTGGAAAGGCAACGTCCCCACCCCTCAGAACTGCAAAAGCATTTCAGTGAGGGGCTGGTGTGCTGTGACACACAGAGATTTCTGGACTCGTTGGTGGGCTCCTGCTGAGGTCAGAGGAGACGTGGAGGAGAGCTGCACTGCTCACATCCTGCAGGGAGGACAAGAAGTGCTGGTAAGGTCACCTCAGGCTCCGCGTGGATGGCCAGAGAGGAGCAGTCAGCTGCACGTGCCCCTGCACGTCTGAGGTGCTGCTCTTCAGCACTTGCCCCTCTCTGGATCCCAAACCAGTGATGTTTTATAGAGGCTTTTGGCCTTTGCATCCACCCTCACCACTGCATGTGTCTGTTGAGCTTTCTTGTTGGCTGTAGCCTTGGTACGTTGCATTTAAACTGTGTTTACATTTTGCAGGTCATGTAAGCAAGTAATGTGAATTTTGCTTCTTGAGCTAAAGTGCTTTTGATTTAAGAACATGTCATTCCCTCGCTGATGTGACATGGGAACCCAACCATGGGAATCCACCATTTGGATTAACTCTTATTTACTGGGCTTCCTTGAAAATGAGCATTAGGTGCTTAAAACACTCCCTGCCAAACTACAGTGGCTGCTGTAAAGACCTCTTCCCCCCTGCCTTGCCCAGCACCTTCCTTCTGCTCAGATAATGTTGCTGTCTTGGCATTCCTCCCAGAAGACACCTAGTTTTTTTCCCCAACTTCAGCTCCCATCCACAACTGCCATCCGTATCTAGCACGAGCTCTGCAGCCTCCCAAAAACCCCTTGGTGCCGATAAATCCCAGCAGCTGGGATCTTTGCTGTTCTTACTTTACAGACCAAGTGAGGAGAACTCCTCCTCCTCTCAGGGAATTTGTTCAGTGGCCACAGGTTTTTGTGGGACAGCAATGTGCCTCTGTTAATTTGTGCAGCTTTGCCTTCTCCAGCTTGCAGTGATGTTTTTGAGAGTGAGAACCCTCCCAGGGGCTGGCAGTGATGGGAGCTCACCCTTTCTTACCTGAGTCCATTGCCCCATGAATTAATAAGGTCCAAAATTCCTGTTAGGGTAGAGGCCAGTCTTCTGCACCCCGAAGGCTGTGATGAAGATGTTGAGGATGACTGTGATGAAGATGAGAGCTGTGGCAGCGTTGTTGAGTATATTCAGGCGGGGTTGCTTTGCAATATCATTCAGGTTCAAACGAGCTGTACAGTACAATGCAGAAAGTGAAGGGGGTTGCAGACTGACTCCAAGTCCCCCAGGCCCTGCAAGCCTCCCCTGCCTGGTAAATGTTCACCATGCCCCTGAGTGCTGAGGCCACAAAGCAGAGGGAGTGGTCAAAGGAATGCTACAGGAGCCACAGCTTGCTCTGGGATCACATGGAAGGATGGAGCAGAGAAAAACTCACCTTGTTTTGATTTTTTGGCAAAATTCTTTGTTTTGCCATGGAGGTGCTGTGGCCCTGCAATGGGTCAACCTTATACAGGCAAGTTCCTGCTGCTTGCTAGCCAGACATGGTCCCCCCAACACTGCATGGCCATGGGACACAGTGAGGGCAGGCTGTGGGACACAGGAGATGGGAAACAATGCTCTGCTTGCACTGGGAGGACACTTCCTCCCTGACTCCCAGATGTCACCTGTGTGGTGACACAGCTGTCAGCGCTGGGTGCACGAATGGGTCAGTCCTGGCTGATGGACACTGATCCCTTCAGACACAGCAATACCCTGGTTACCAGGGCTGCCTGGCCAATAAGCCATGCAAACTGCAGCCATGGTGTGGTCCCTTGTCCCCTTTCTCCTCCCAGCTGACTCCAGCTATCACAGCTGCCACCAGGAAAAGCTGTGGTGTTTGCAACAGGGGAAGGAACACGTCACAGATTTCCCAAAGCCACCAATCCTCTGTCCCCCATGAATACCCATGTAGGATATTCAGGGAAATGAAGCATTTTGCAGGTTTTTAGTACTGGGTGTCTGTTGAAGACTGAAATATAGCAACTCCTGTATCAGATGGAGCAGGGGGCAAGCACCAGCAAACCAATGCTGGTATTAATGTACTGCCTGTAGGCCACCAGGAAAACTGGGGGATCGGTTAAATGTGAGGTTAATATAGGGAATACCTCTGCCTAAAGTGATCTGTTTAGTCCCAGACAAAGTAAGATATAAAATACAGCTAAAATGTAGTGTCTGCAAGAGCTGCGTGAAGGAGCACATTAACAGCAGGGGCAGCAAGAGGCTCACCTTGGCCAAACCCCCACTCTCTGACAGGGACAGAGGGCCAGCCGTGGGAAAGTAAAGGAAGAGCTGGGCTCAGAGATGTGTAAATGAAAAACAACCCACTCACCATTCTGAGTGACCCTGACCTCCCCACCACCCACACCAACCCTGGAGGGACCCAGAGGGGGCTGCTCTGGGGGAAGAGGCTTCTCCCTTTCACCCCCAGGCCAGCCCTGCCCCAGCCCGGGTGCACACGCCTCGGCGGCCACCTTACCAGTGATGATAAGGAGAATCCCAATCATCACCTGGAAGAAGAGGGAGATGCTGATGAGCACGATGAGGGTGGCGTAGTACTGGAAGGAGGTGCCCTGCTCCAGCACAGCCTTGAGCTGGGTGACGTTGGCCATGAAGAGTGCCACGTCCAGCATGCTCTCTGCCACGCTCTTCTTGGTGGCGTAGTGGTTGATGTTCATCGGCCCGTTGACCCGGAGGTGAGGAGTCATGCCCTGGGGAGACAGGAGGAACCACGTGCACTGCTGAACCAACACCCATCTCTGTCCAACGGGATGCTGGCTTCTCCCCGGGGTTTATCCAGAAAGCCTGGGGAAGGGTCAAAGTTGCACGTTTTGAACGTGTTGGGAGTACCCAGTTTGCCCTCACAGTTGCCTCGTGGTATTAATAGGCACAACATGCTTGCTGTGATCAAGAGCTCAGCAAGGTTTAAAAAAAAATGGCTATTTTCATGAAAAACAAGCTTGTCCAGAGTTACAATAATGTAGATTATCCAAAAGCCAGGGATTTTGCAAGGAATATTAAATTCTCTTCCTTCAGGACACAGACAAAACTCAAACACACAGGGGATTAGAGGGAGATCTTCTCTTTGGGTTGAGTGTTATGTTTAATATCATTACCAATGATCTGGATGAGAGGATGGAGTGCACCCTCAGTTTGCAGGCAACACCAGGCTGGATGGGAGTGCTGACCTGCTGGGGGGTAGAAGGGCTCTGCAGAGGGATCTGCAGGGGCTGGATCAAGGGACTGAGGCCACTTGTGTGAGGCTGAACAAGATGAAGAGCTGGGTCCTGAACCTGGGCCACAACAACTCTGTGAAGCACCACACACTTGGGGAAGAGAGGCTGGAAGACTGCCTGGCAGAAAAGAACCTGGAGATGCTGGCTGGACATGAGCCAGCAGTGTGGCCAGGTAGCCAAGAAGGCCAATGGCATCTGGCCTGGATCAGGAATGGTGTGGGCAGCAGGAGCAGGGAAGGGATTATCCCCCTGTCCTGGGCACTGGTGAGGCTGCACCTCAAATCCTGGGTTCAGTTTTTGTGCCTTCACAATCCAAAAAGGACATTGAGGTGCTTGAGCAAGTCCGGAGAAGGAAAATGGAGCTGGTGAAGGGTCTGCAGAGTGTCCTGTGAGGAGCAGCTGAGGGAGCTGGGGCTGCTCAGCCTGGAGAAGAGGAGGCTCAGGAGGGATTATTGCTCTCTACACTAGCTGAATGGAGGCTGTAGCTAGGTGGGGGACAGTCTCTTCTCCCAAGTAAAAACAAATAGTAACAAGATGAATAGTAACAAGGCCTCAAGCTGCACCAGAGGAGGTTTAGACTGGATATTAGGAAAATCTCTCTTCAACAAAAGGCTTGTCAGACACTGGAACAGGCTGCCCAGGGGAATGGTTGAGTCACCATCCCTGGAGGAATTCAAAAGATAAGCAGATGCGGGACTTAGAGACATGGATTAGTGGTGGCCTTGGCAGTATTGGATTAGTGACTGGACTTGATGATCTTAAAGGTCTTTTCCAAAATAAACCATTCTATGACTGTCAGTGGCTGGGCTTCATCCCTTCTCTGAACAATTTTTGCTGGCTTGCTGTCTTACACAAGATGCTAAAGCAGATGAAACAGTCCATGGGTTTGTTTCTTCAAAACATCACGCACTGAAATGCAACAAGACAAGGGGTGGGATCCGTCACACCTAACCTTAATTAATCATTCAGGCAGAGGTTTTTTGGCGGTGGAAAGAAAGCTGTTTACAAAAGCCAAATCAGCTGCTTGCCCTTAACCTAATTGCAAGGTGTAGGTAATTTGGCTGCTTTTAGCCATCCATTGTTAATTGAGATCACCTGTTGCTCTTTTGACCCAAGTGATTAAAAAAACAATAAAAAAAAAAAAAAGTGGATCATGGTTTTCCATTCACCCAGAGGTGAATTACAGACTGGTAATAAACCACCAGCAAAGGCAACAGTTACAAGAGATTTAGATGTATCTGCAATAAACTGTGCTCTTCTTTCTTAAAAAGGAAGGAAAACAATGTCCATGTAGCAGAGAGGCTTCAGCTGTGAGTAATTAGCCTCCTGTCAGCTGCAGCCTTGCCCTCATCACTCACTCCCTGATGGGTTACCCTTTAAAACCAGGGGTAAGGGCCAGCCTGTGCTTCTCTTTTGCTCAGGAAAGGAGGAGAGATTTCTTTGGGTGCACACTGGAAGCTCCTGCGTTCAATGGTGAGTTCTGTTTTGCTCCTTTTGTACCAGATAAAGCAGAGAGTGTAATCTTTCCTCCGTGCTGTAGGCAGGTCACTAGGGAAGGTCATGACTCCTGTGTTGTGCTGTGACCTTGGGTCCCTTTGAGCAAGCCTGGGCAGGAGTGGCTTTCTTTGACTTGGGGGAGCATGAACAAAGCCAGTGATCCTGGGAGGGCAGTGTGTGTGTGTGTGGGGAGGTGTCAGATGCTAAAATTGGGGCTGGATTTTGGAAGGGGGTTGTGTCCCCAGTCTGGTGGTCACCCTGGTGTGACAAAGTGAGCAGGAAAGGCTGTGTTTGTTTTGAACTATAGTTAAACTGTGATCCCTTATGAGGGGCTTGCTTGGGGTAGAAAATGGCTTTTGGTTTGGTTGTGTTTTTTAATATGGAAGCTCAAAGCATTTAGCTCTTACAGTTTCTGAAGTGACATTGCTGTGGTTACATGGCTCCTTTGCAAAGCCTGTATTTCTTGCTGTGGAGGGTAGAAGGAAAAAGATACTGGAAGGAGGTAAAAGTAGAAGCCTAAATAACTGGTAAAAACTCCAAGGCTGTGTGTAGGTGTTTGAGACTGAAACATGACAGCATGGTGTCAGGGGCAGAGCAGAGGCATCTTGAGGAAAGGAGGCCAGCAAAAGGTCATGTTCTGTGAAGGCATTTTAAAAACCTATACCGAGGGACTGATCCCCCTTAGATGGCTTAAAAACGCGTGATCTTGTTGAAAGGGAGAGGAACCAATACCAAAAGGTGCAGGGTTTGTGATTTGATCCCTCTCATCTACTGTTTTCCTCATCCCTGAAGAATCAGCCCCCTCCTCGCAGCATGACAAGGCTGAGCATTGATAGTTTATCTCTGTGTAACGATGAGTTAAGGGTGTGAGAACAAGGGCGCTGTACAAACAGGGCAGGCTGCTGTTAAATGAGTGACTGGTACCAGGAGGCTGAGACATCTGCTTCTGCCTGCTTATGTGGAGAAAAATAAAGCAAGTCAGGAGCTCTTGTTGAATGAAAACAGATCTTTTTGAGCTGCCCTCACGTTCCTTTACCTGGAGTGCGAAATGGGGCTGAGTTGCAACGCCCTGAGCTCTGTGTCCCAGGTGATCAGGCAGTGAAAATAGACAGCTTTGATGTGGTCATTTCTCACATGGATGAGTGTGATGGCATGTTGCCATGGGGGACATGAAAACACAGTCAGGTACTGCTCTCCTGTGTGGAGTAACTGGAACTGGGAAACCTTCACAATGGAAAAGGTGTGACTCCAGATTCAAAGTTCTGTCAGTCCAGGCAGATCCAGAAAGATAATGGATTATGGAAGTTGGACACTAAACTTGAATCTGGATAACTTAAGATTTGTGATGGGCACCCCCAACCCTCCACCTGGCTACAGCCTCCTCTCAGGCAGTTATAGAGAGGGATAAGGTCCCTCCTGAGCCTCCTCCTCTCTGGCTGAACACCCCCAGCTCCCTCAGCCACTCCTCATCACATTTGTGCTCTAGTTCCTTCGCCAGTTTCGTGGCCCCTCTCTTGACACACTCCAGCACATGGCACGTGGCTCCTTGTGATGCAAGGAGAAGTTACAGAGATCCAGGTTTTTATGGATTTGGCCCTCAGTGTTCTGTCTAGTCCAGCAGCTAACAATGGAAGCCTGATGTCTTGAATAAGGAGAGGCTTAAACAAACCAGGAGCCTTCAGAGACTTGGCACTTGGATTAATGCTGGAGGATGGATTTGCTTGGGATGCTGGTGCCATAACTGTCACCAGTGAGCCACTGTTTGTGGGGTGCAAATGCATGGCTGTGAGAGCTGCCAGAATGCACACAAAGCTTTCCAAAGACCATTTCTGCTTTTGCTTTCTTTAAAGTCCAGTCCTATAATCTCCTGCAGCTCAGGAGCTGATTCACAAGTCACTGAGGATTGCTCAGACAGCTGTGGGAGGTTATGTGGCATCACTGAGGAGATTAAATTATTCCCTTTTGGCACACAGAGCCCAAAGTGGAGTCACAGGACGTACCTGAAGGCTCACCAAAGTGATTTATGCCATCAGGCTAGAGCTGGTGACTTTATCTAGTCACTTGGAAAGGATTCCCCTTAGGAGAGGGGAGATCATTGCCTTTCCTTCTCTGTGATGTGTCAAGGAGCTGGATCTGGCTGTCAGACACCAGGCTCACCCTGAAAGCATGATTGCAGAGCCAGCACGTCTGCTGAAACAGCACTTTCCCAGGGGGCTCTCTCACTACTGCCCACTTTCTAAGAGCAGGGAATTAGCACCTGGCCAATTCCACCCCAGTCATTCAGCAGTGCTGGCTGAACTGCTGTTGGAGGTACTTTCCTGTGTCCCATTTCTGGATGTTTTATCCCTTGCTGTGAGACAGCCTCTCTCCCTGCAAGGACTTAGTCTGACCCCAGGCAAATCCCTTTCCTTTTTCTCTTGTGTAAATGTGGCACAGCAATACAGATCCCCTCAGGGGCTGACTGAGGCACCCATCTATGCTTTCTAAGTCAGATGCTTAATTCTTACTCAAAAGTGTGCGCACACACACACATGTATTTAACTCCCACTTCTATTTTAATTTTCAATTTTTGTCAGAATTCTTATGCAAAGAAGGATCAATATTACTGAAAACAATGAATGTTGTTGGGGTTTTTTCAGTTTCTTTTTCAGCTTGTCCTCTGGTTTTGCTGTAGGGAGTTCTCAGGTCTCCAGGCCTGTGAAATCAGGCTCTGGTACCAGAGCATATGCTGAGCTTCACAGCTCACTGAAACTACCTGACAAAAATCCACTAAAATTACTTTCCAAGATAAATTCTTTGGGGGTTTTGTGCATTTATTTTTTACAAGAAATTGCTACTCTCTTCTGTAAACTTTTGGAGGAGCTTCAGCTAAATATTTCTTTCAAAGCTTGGGTCAAGGCGAGCACAAACCCTTTCTAAATTTTCTTTGACAATTTCTACAAAACCTGCAGTTTGCTTGTCACGTTTTTAAGATTAGGGGGAAAAAGAATTAGAGAGCAGATCTAATTGCAAATCTCTGTGTAGTTTATGGGCTTTGTGACCCTGTCCCCAGGGGAGAACAGCCTGAAAGAGGCAGTGGAACAGCATGAGGCTCCCAGGAATGATAATCTTTATGGGAGCACTCTGTCAGAGCAGGAACTGGATCACTGGCTGTTCCTTCCAAGGGAAATGCTGGAGAATGCCAAAGAAAAAGACACAAATGTGGGCCATGGGCTCAGAGGGGTGAGTGCAGGGACAGCCACCACGGGGATGCCAGCCCTGAACAGCCACACAGCATCAGGCACAGAGAAACCCAGGCAATGTCTCCCCAGCATTGGCCAGTCAGCAGCTTCAGGAATAGTTGGTAAGCATTGGCTGGTGGAGGTGAAGGCACAGGGACAGTCAGCACCATCTTGCAGGGCAGGAGAGGAGCACAGCCCCTTTCTGTGGGCGGAAGGCAGAGGGGTTAAAGCCTGGCCCTCAGTCAGTGCTTCTCTCCTAAGGGCACAGTTATCCTCTCCTTTGCCAGGGGAGCTCACGCCCTGCAGCTCCTGACCACTTCAGCTGGGATGAAGGGAGCAAATTTTAACCTTTTTAGCCTCTGTGCCCGGGCAGAGAGCCATGATGGGCTGGGATTCCCTTGCAGAGTTGTGTGTGTGTCAGCTCATGGGTGAGGCAGCAGGTCTGTGCATGGCCACAGCGGCTCCCAAGGAGCACTTTGGCCAATACTAACTATAATAACCAATATTGTGAACTTGCTGAAGCAAAGGCTGATTTTCTCCACTTTGGCACAACAGCAAGTATCCTGGCTGCTTTCCAGAAACAGAAGTAATGGTAAACCTCATTGTGGATACTGCAGGTGGAAGGAAAACTCAGTGTTCAGGGCCAGTCCCCCCTCCTCAGCCTCTGTGGAGGCTCTTGGCTGGTCTAGTTGTGCTTAGGGTCTTTTCCCTTTAATAAAGCCATCTGTTCTGCTAACCAGGGGTCCTGTTTGGAGCCAAGTGTTGTGTTACCTTCAGTTGCTATTGCATAAATCCCAGAAAATAAATCAGAGGTGTTTTCCTAGTATCTCTCCTCATGTATCAGACCCGTCCTGATGGAGCTCTATCTCTGAGGCATCCTTACATTTCTGTGACAGGTCACTGCTGAGTTTAACAGAGAACCCATTGACACTGGATGTGAGTTCTACAGCCAAAAAGTGACTTCCAGCACCTGGGAGCCGGTGCCTCTCCAGAAGTGGAAGCCTAGGCAAGTGGCTGACACAGATTCTGTGGACTTGACAAGCACTGTTTGTGTTCTTGGTCTTTCCATTTGCTTTGTCTCCTCCTGTGTTTCATCTCATACCTGCCAGCAAACTTGCTGAGAGGTCCCTTGGGCTGAGATGTCACCGCAGGGTAGCATTCAGGACCCTCGTCCCTGAGCCAGGGGGTGCCTAAGGAGGGCACTCGAGGGTGAGGCTGCCAGCAGAGCCTGCCCGATCTCCCCAGCTGGAGGGTGCCTTCAGCTCTGCTCTCACTGCAGCTGCGGGGATGAGCCGCTAGAGCAGGCTCGGAGAGCAAACCCAGCCCCGCGGGGGCGGCAGGGCTGGAAGTGCCGGGGGAGGCGATGGGCAGGGCTGGCAGTGCCACGGGGAGGCGATGGGCAGGGCTGGCAGGGCTGGCAGTGCCACGGGAGGCGATGGGCAGGGCTGGCAGTGCCATGGGGAGGGGATGGGCTGTCCTGGCAGGGGCTGGCAGTGCCACGGGAGGCGATGGGCAGGGCTGGCAGTGCCACGGGAGGCGATGGGCAGGGCTGGCAGTGCCACGGGAGGCGATGGGCAGGGCTGGCAGGGG
>VZUI01046637.1:0-21213 GCA_013401135.1 Cettia cetti
CTGGCCAATTGGCTCAGTGCCAGCTTATCTGTCCTGGGACACAGAACCTAGAAAAACCCATACTCTTCCTGGTTCGGGCTCTTTTTGCCCCTGGGAACCCTTCAAGAATAAAGCATTGGAACATCCTGAGGTAAGGAGCCTCTTTTGGGTCTCTTTTCCCTATCTTGAAGTCTTCCTTGCCCAAAGCCCCCCAGAATATGAGCTAGCGGCCCGGCCAGGAGGGCTGAGGGAAGGAACGCTTCAACATCCAGAGTTGGAAAATCCAACAACATCTGATTGCTCACTGAACAATAGAATTATAGTTCATGGCAGAACGATACAAGCTGATATGCCCACAAGACAGTGGTAATAAAAGACAGAGCAGTAGAACTGAAGCTCTAACAAAGTATATAAAAAATATAGCTGTGATATCAAATGAGAGAAACCTTTCTGCTTCTTCCTTTATAAGAATATTTTTCTTTTCATTAGGAGAAAAAGAACCCCCCAAGAAAAAAACCAAAAGACATACACACAAAAAATCCCACAACAAAAATCAACAACAACAAAAACAAACAAACAAACAAAAAACCCAACCCCATCAGTTTGAAAGCAAATAGCTTCTAAGAGACCTCCAAGATTTAAAGAAGTTTGTATTGTCTGAGCTTTGTGCTCCTCTATTGCAGTCCTCTACAGGACTGAAAGAATTTCAGTTTTCTAGTTCTTGGTTAGTTGGGAGTAGAAGTAAAACAGAAGTAGGATTTAGATTTTCAGTCAACAATTTGCATGTCTCCTTTGCCTTACTTGTGTATGAGCATGGAAAAGGGAATGAGAAAAGGACAACAGGTTGCTCATTTGTTTGGAGCATGCTGTCTGAGAAAGAAGAACTATCTGTCCTCCATGAGGGAGGGATGATGATATCAGCTTTTATTTCTCTGAACAATACTTCTTTTAAACTAGGTTTTCTAATACACTTTAATTTTTTCTCAATTTACCCCAAAAATCAGGATACTGAATTTTATTGTTTTAATGAGGAAAAGGATAATATGATGGTGCCAAATAATTTTTTTTAGAAAACGCGTTTACCTAACAGGATGCATGAAGTTCTGTTTCTACAATCACAGGATCCAACACTATAGGCTGTCATTACTCACAGCCATGCCCAGCCCACAGACAACACAGAATTTTTCTTCAGTAGCACAAACCCAAGGACTTGTCCCTCTAGTATTTGCTCCCTATCATGCTCCAGATCCATAATGTACCTTGCTTTTCTTGCATGTTATTTCAGTCCAATACCTCCCTTCCTCTTAAACTTTCTAACATGAAAACAACATCTCTTTTCATTGCATGACTAAAGCCTTGCACATCCTTTCATTTTGGGTGAAGTCTGGTAGGGCTTTTTGTCACTTGCTCTATTGAGCATCTCCCACGCCTATATTTTACACCAGTTGGTTTGGCCTAGCTTGTAAGTTTAAAATATTAACAGGTATCATATGAGATCAAACAGTTCAAATTGTCTCCTGGAGCACATTTTCAGTGTTTCATCAGAAACAGCCATCCCACAGATAAAAGACCTCAAGTGAGCAAGATTTCAGACAATATAGAAAAGGCTATCAGAGCACCACAAGAACAACCATTCTGTAAAGGAGGTCACTAACACAGAGTTATAATCAGATAGGGATTGCGATTTTACCTTTTTACCCTTACCTTTTCTTTACCTTTTATTTAAAAGATGGGGAAAAAAACCCGACTAATTTACTTGGGGATAAGAACAGTCATAGAAAAGTGGAGTCAAATTGTTACTGAAGACACCTTACTTTTCAGTCCTGTGTATTAACAGAGTGGTTGGGTACCTCTCAATTCTCTTTCCTAAAAATTATCTGATCAGTCTTCAATACCTACAGTGATGTCCAGAACCCTTCCGTTTTACATCATCACTAAACTCCAATCTGAATTTCTCTCTCCCACATGGAACCAATGTGCTACTGCTTTGTCTCAAGTATGAAAGCAGAACAAATAGCTGCCACCCTGGCGAATACCGTCACAAGGGAAACACAGTGACCACGGCAGAGTCGGAGCGGGAAAAGACAAAGTTTAATTTTTTTCTTTCAGCTTACATAGATTTCTAGAAAAGAGACCACATTGGAAGACTGAGGTTCAACCTCTTAAATTCTACTGGTCTTAGAAAGTGTTCATCAATTGTCCCTCCTACAGAAAAGAATGTAAACGAGATAAAGAATTCTGAAAAACATTGCTTTGTTTACATGAGAATGTGTGAGAAAATTCTGACTCCAATTTTGAAGGCTGAAAAGCAGAGCAACTCCACCCTCTCCACAAAACTTGTTGTAAACCAAAATACTGTTTTCCTGTCTATTTTCTTTGTATTAAACATGACCACTTCTTTCGATTTTCATTCTTTGCTTTCTAAACTCTTCCTTGAGCTATCTTCAATTTATCCACATTCTTATTAAACAATGAAATATGTGTTTTTGCAAAAATAAGAATTCTGCTGTTGTCCACTGCAGTATCTTTCCCTGACATTTACACTCCTGGGCAGTTATTACTTTCCATTTTCTACCCCAGCTTGTCCCTTACCTTCCTTATGTATGGGACTTTGAAAAGCTGAACCTGGTCCTGTTGGTTTAGCCTTTTCTGTCAAATTAACAAAGTCCTTTTGCATTCTAGTTTTGTCTTCCATCATCCTTACAGTTCAACAGTGGCATCTGTTATGGTGTGTAATTTTGTGCTTTAATACTCTATGGTCTATTCCTTCCCTCTCCCCCAGGATGGTAGTTGTCTGTCTTCCCTGACCAGCCCCTGTCTAGACTGCCCCTTGGGGAAGCCCCTATTCTTCAAGGCTTCACTGGTCTGTATAAATCTCTTCATATTAGCCTCTCTCTTGGTTTTATGTTTTGTAAACTTCACTTTATGTCCTGCCCTGGTCTTCTTCCTATTGGCCCCTTGACCCCAAACTCCACCCTGATTCTGTCCCTTAAAACCCATGGTACAGGCTTTGTTCCTGGTCTTCACCTCTGCACTGTGTTTGAGTTATGTGACGTGAATAAAGAAATCTTGGACTGTATGTGAAGCCTACTTTGCTCCTTATTACACTGGCCAGTGGTGACTGCTTAGGACTCTAAGACTCCAGGGGTTATGTCATACCTCCGTTAAATGCAATATTACACACGAGACAACAGATGTCCTCTGTGCATTTGACCAATTTAACCCCTACTCCATTACCTGAGTCCTTAATGAAAATACTGAACAGAAACCAGCTTGTTCAGCCCCAAATTAAATGCCCTCTTACTCTGGCAGTGAAATATAAGTTTTGAATGGTCTCCACTCCACTGTGTGCAGTGTTTCCAGGCTGGACACAATTTCCTGTGTAGTATATAAAGATACCTTGAGAAAAAATTTATAAGCTTAATGTCAGTCAAATTATGTTTCCCCCCCGTGTACAGCATTTATTATCCTGCCCAAGAAAGACATTGGATTAGTTCAAAATTACTTGTTTTTCACAAATCTATAGGGATTTTTTAACTACTTCATCATCTTCAGCATTTGTTAAACTGACAATTGTCTCCCTGCTTTTCAGCCTTCAAAATTGGAGTCAGAATTTTCTCACACATTCTCATGTAAACAAAGCAATGCTTTCTGTAACTATCTTATTGTTTACATTCTTCTCTGTAAGAGGGACAATTGATGGACACTTTCTCAAACCAGTGGAATTTAAGAGGTTGAACCTCAATCTTCCAATGTGGTCTCATTTCTAGAAATCTATATAAACTGAAAGTGAAAATTAAACTTCCTCTTCTCCCACTCCAACTCTGCTGTGGTCTCTGCATCTCTCTAGTGCTGGCAGTGCATCAGACAATTTACTACTTTGTCCCAGAATGTTTCCTGAGGCCAAAGCTGGGCTAACTGCTCCTGGAATTTCTCCAGATTTCTCCATTTTTCTTCTTTTTTCCACCTGACATCTTTAGGTGATAAATGTGTGAAACTCGCCCTATTAATAATCCCTATTTTACAACAAAGATAAACATAACAGTCTCAGAAAGTAATCTGCATATAAATAAAAATACTATTAATTTGAGTGACCCCAAGAGTTTCACAAAGACCATGTCTCATCCAGTGAAATTGCCAGAAAACAGGAACAACTGGGACTGCTTATTTTAGTAAGAATATTAATTGGAGGGCACATGGTGAAAGGATTCATGTGAGTGCACAGCATAAAAAAGCTAAGCCAAATGCTCCAGTTAATCCTCCTGTGAGGCAAGACAAGCAAGCAACAAAACTGAAATACACACTTTTAATTATAAAACCCCCGTGTTCTTCTTATTTTAAAACGGCAGTGTATGGATTCAAGTGAGCAGTGCCAACAGTCACTAGTGAGGGGAAATGCCTAGCAGACAGGATTAGACAATGCTGCAGAAAAGAGCCAGAAGCAAATGCTGTCCCCTCCACAGCGGATCAGGAAAGCACCAGCTTGCCTTCTTGAGTCTAAACCTAGAACATAGACACAAGAAATTGCTGCAGCAATTAATTCCACTGTCTCAGCAGTGCTCTTGATGCCCAAGTGCTGATTGTGCCCACCACCAGCTCACTCTACCAGCACATTCCTACACTTGTGCTTCTCCTGGCTATGGTCTTCTTCCCTTCTCCACCATTCTCCAATAGTTTCTTGACTATTTTTCAGATGTACAGCACCTGATCAAGCTTCCTCATTCTGTGTCTGGTCTGGTATTTACCATTCCATGTGTTCATTTCCACAGCTCACTTGGCCTTTTCACCACCTTCAAAATTATCCTCCTAAATTAAATGACACCTTCCTTTAGGTGAAGGACTCATCTGGCCTAGGACCACAGACGAACTACCATACTACTCACCTCCCTCTTACACCACAGTAGCCCATTTTTGTTTTGTTTGATTAACAGCCCTATGTTTTAACATCTGTGCAAAGTCCACCTAAGCCCAGATTTTGTTTGTATTCCAACTTACTCACTGAGTAAGTATATCCCTTGCTCACTGAGATATTTATAGCACACTGTTGAAAGCTTCCTCTGACAACAGAATTAACAAGTTAAAAAGCCTTAGGGCTTTTTATAGTATCTGACAGGATAACATTAGGACTTCATAAACATTAGAGGTATTATGAAATAAATGCCATTTGTTTGAGGCGAGGGGAATTCCCCCCGCCCCTACAGACAATTCTGGGCATGATTATAGGCAAAGAGAAAATAATGCCAATATTACAAAGGAATTTTCTGTGCCTAAATGAGACTCCTCATGCCTGACTTTTTGAACGAGCTAATGCAACATTGTAGTTATTGGTTCAAAGCACATCTACTTGATGTGCAGCTGCAAGTCAGCACTTCTGCAAATTAGGCCCCACAGTCTGTAACAATGAATCAGAAAATATGCACACTGATGAAGTAAGGATACACTGGACAAAAGCACTTAGCAAATCCAACTGTTCAGAGCACCAGCTAGGCCAGCCTTTGTTGGGAAGGCATTGTTTTGTGCTCTGCAATCTCCAGCCATACACAACCCAGATCATGGGTCCACTCAGTGTGCCCTTGCCTCTCTCTTTTGACTGCACCTTCATTCCTCAACTTTTTCATTATCTGCCCCAAGAAACAGCTTGCAACTTATGCCCCTCACTCACTCTTCCCACTCTGATGCTTCCCTTCAGTTTGCAGTTAGGTAGTCAAAGGCCATTTCCTAACCCCAGAAACAGAGGGTTGCACCAAAGTTCGCACAAGTTCTCAGCACTTGACTTTACAAATTTAATGTCTTTTGCAAGTCTCTGCTCACGCATGTCTATAATACAGCAGAATGAATAAATAATCCTGCTTTTCACTTTTTATTTATTGTCTTGATAAGAACTACAGGAAGAACAGTGTACATCCCATGCCCTCCCTCCTACCTTTTTCTTTGCATGTGCACACCCCTAGATTACAGAGTTTGCAACCTATGAAAGAAAGGACAGAGCACAAGACTGTCATGGAGCAGCACGGCCTCTGCAGGTCTGAAATTCAGTTGCTTGCTCTCCACACTTCTCTTCCCTGGCTGAGCCATGACAATTCTTTTTTTCCACCATTCTCTCCAGACCAGAGTAAGCTATAGCATTTCACCCCCAAATTTTCTACTCTGCTAAATTTACCACACTGTCCATTTCCTCCAGCTCACTGCTGCAGATTCCCAAATCAGCTATCGAGTGGAGAGACCAGAACACCTCTAGGTCACATAGAGAAGAAAGTATCACTTGTATAGTGCCACTTTGTTCAGTGATACCTCCATGGAAACTATTTACCTGTATGGAAAATACTCTTCACAATCACTACAACAAAATCTTTTCAACTACAGTTAAATCCTAAACCAGTAGGGAGAAAGAATAATGGGATTTTTTTTTTTTTTTTTTTTTTTTTTTTTTTTTTTTTTTTTTAAGGCAGGGGGAATTAATAGCAGAAGGGTTGGGGGAAAAAAACTACGAACTTGTGAATGTCACATTTTAAACCAAAGCTGTTAGTGAAAAAAAAAAAAAAAAAAACCCAAACAAAGTGCACTGTGTTAAGTGCAAAGACTCATTACTAAGACTGTACATTGCTGGGAGCTGCACAAGGGAAATACAATAGGCAGTCTGGGCTTTGGCTGGAGCTAAAAGCACCCATCAGTGATCAGTGATTCAGATCTTTTCGTCCAATATGCATCCCTGGATTTCTGCTGAAGAGAGATACTGCAGTTTGTGTTTGTTGTGTTGTTTTCAGTACATTGACTTAACATCAATGTATTGCAGACAGTATATTTAGAGATTTGCAGAATGATATTTATTCTTTTCAGTGCCCCAATTCTAGCTAGAAAGGCATTTGTGGGAGAAAATGGCTTTTCCAAAAAATACTATGGGTTGTGTTATTAAGGTTTTAGTGAAGATTTTAGTTATTCCAAGTGGACTTTGCTAGAGAAATAGGGATTTCTCTGTTTGGCTGCCAGAGGGTATGCCCTTGAAAGATTAATGTTTGCTCAAGGAATGTATACATTCATTTGCTGCATCCAGCTAAGGGTTTGTGGTACATGGCACTGCAGCCAGGGCCCCACAGTCCCAGCAGGTGCAGAGGATCCAGTCTCCATCAAGGTCACACTCACCATGCCCTCACTGAGCGATGCAACTTGTCTAGGACTGGTTCTGTGTACTACAGCCCTGCAATATTCCTCTCTGGGATCAAGTCTTCCTGGGGAGGACTTCTGCTGGTCTCAGAAAGCGCCTGTTGTCAGCAAAGCTCACACTGAAAAACCCAGTGAGGATTTTTTTGCCAAGAAGCTGACCTGCTAATGACTACAGTGGTAAATGGTATTACCTAATTAACACTGCAAATTAATAATGCAAATTAAAAGGGATGTTTATTTTGGGAAAGTAAAAATATATATACATATATACTACTGCAAAACTACTAGTGCTGGATGTGGACCACCTGTCTTCTATTTAGGCTTTAAGAAAAAAAATCGGACAAACTTTTTTAGTAAGCAAGAGAGACCACCTTGAACTGTCTGCTTTAGATAAGAAACCAAGGGACCTGAGCTAAGCAGTCTATCTGAAGTGACAAGGTAACTGCAGCCTAGTGCTGAACAGCCAGGAGGCAGATTTACTTTGAAGTTTATTGTGCTTTCTCTATGGTTTGCTCTTGAACATAGCATTTAGTTAGAAAAAAGGTATTTACTGCTCATTGGAAGCACACATGATTACTCAGCAATTTGCATCACTGTATGTTTTTATTGTTTTAGTTGTGCAATTCACAGAAGCCATTGCTTTTGGCAAGTCAATAAAAAAACTCTCATCCTTACAGGCAGAGCCTCTATTTGTCAAATCTATTAGAAGATAGATTCTGTCATTTACAACACTTTTCATCAAGTGTAGGTCTAAACACTAGCAGCTGGATTGAGATTGCATTTTCAAAGTTCACAAGGGACTTTTATTGCTGTCAGATCTAAGCAAGACTTAAAAACTATTTCTCAAAGCAAAATGCATTGGAGGGCTAGCATCTGGTGACAAATGTTGAAGGAGTAACATAATCCTCTGTATTGTGGTGTTTCTTGACCTGCCTGTTTATTAATGTTCATCTTTCCTCATAACTCAAAAGCACAGCTTTGTGCTTCTGATGCACCTTTACGGAAACAAGTAAAATGCTGCTGGTTCTTCACTTGAGAAAAAGCAGCTTGTTAAATGTTAGTGTGGAAATTGTCAACGACTATATTGCATTGCTTTCCCTGCTCTCCCTGTTCAAACTTAACTAGCGAATCTCTTCCATCTCCACAAGAGAACTGACATGTCTTGCAGGAATTAAAAAATGACACCTTTATTATTTTTTCTTCATTTTCTGTTTAAAAGCTCTGAGTTCTGTCATGGACACTATGCACAAATTAGTAACTACTGCCATTTTAGTGCAGCTTAAAAATGCAAGTGAGAGACCCTGGTTTGTCATATGTGTTGGGGGATTACTATTGCTAACAATTCCAGGTTTTCCCTGAATCTTTTCCAGCTCCAGTGTGCTGTAAGAAAATCTGCAAGTGACAGTTTCCGGCTGCCCTTATTTAGGCAAAAGTCCCAATGCATTTAGGAAGGGTTTCCACAGGATCATGTATTTTGCATCCACAAAGCAATTACCTTCTCGCTTGCTTGTATTTACCCTACGCACATTTAGACATTTGCACATGGTTTCCAATGTACAAGGACTGAATTAATGGGACAAAGGCACTGAGGAACCAGAGGACTGTAGGGGCTGTCCTTTGGGGAGCCTGCCCTCTTCTCAACAGGAGGAATGCTGCCTGGATGCAGCCTGAGCAGACATTTCCACCCTCCTAAACTCCAGTGACTGCATTCAGAAGACAAAGCTAAATCAGATCTTCTCAAACCAGCTAATAGGATTGTTGTGCTTCACCAATCTTGAAGTCCCTCTTGTTCTGTGAATATCTTACTGGTAATAATTCATCAAAATAATACCCTAGACCAAATCACAATTAATCCCTTTGTCTAACACAGGCACAAAGTGAAAGCTTCCATTATCTCTGTGTTCTTACATCAATATTAATCCAGGATTGTATCAGTGCATCACTTCAGTTCTGACTAGTGCACTGCTGGGTCTCTTAATGGGCTGCAATATTGCTGCTTTCAAGGTTTCCAATTTGCATGGGAACAACAATTGTATTTCTATCAGTATGCTAGAAATACTATTCCTCTATCAATCTCTTCAGTCACAGACTCCAGTCTGTTACAGATGCAGGTATCACTATATTTAAAAAAACACTATATTTAAAAAAACAAAAAACCAAACAAACCCCCAAACATTAATCAAAATGGTTCAGAATTCTGATGTGTTCTGTGTTGATGGCTATCAGACATACAGCATCATGAGATCATACAGCATCTCCCAAAGTAATTTATCGGCTGGAACCTTCTTTATAGCAGCTAATTCTAAAGTAAGACACATAAAATTCTTTGGGACATAAAACTTACATTCCAACCAGAACCTGATTCGAGAAAATAATACTACTTCCCCTCAGAAACTGAGAAGAGCAGACATATATCAGGAAAAACCAACATAACCTGAATTTTAAAACCCTGTTACATGTAATTTCAGGCAACCTGCTTCTGCAGGTCTAATTTATGCCTCCAAATTAATCCCATTGTTTTGAAAAGATGATCCTGTGGCACCAGAGCACTCTTTTGGGCCAGTTTTCACAATGGGTTTGCAGGGGGATTCACTACAAAGCTAAGTCCTAGTGCAAGTTTTTGCAAAACCAATTCTTCACACTGTGGAATCAGGTGTGTGGTTAGGGGCAACAGCATCATACACCGGGGTCTCTGGATTCCTTTATGCAAATCACAATATAAGAATCCCTCTGTCCTCATCTGTGTGGGAAAGAAACATATCTAAATTCAGAAGTAAGATTGGATGCTACGCTGGGCCAGGAGTTGGACTCGGTTATCCTTGGGTGTTTCTCCCAACTCAGCTTATTTTGTGATTCAGCTTCTTAATTGTGTAGCAATATAAGTGAGCCTTTTTCAACACACTTATAAGAATCCTAATAATAAAGGAACGGAATTATTTTTAGTAATTTTTGAGCAATTTATTATGAGCTAGCAAATAAGCTTAGAAAACCAACCTCACTGGCCACTGTCAGTAAATTTGCCAACATAAAAAAAAATGAATCAAAAATTATCCCATATGAATTATCTGCATATCCTGGGTAAATATATAACTTCTTTCAATTATAAGAAGTGCTGCCCAGATCTCTCACAAAAAATGCCAGTGATTGCATGTGCAATAAATATTAATGGTTCAGAAATTAAATAGCATTATTCTTCTTGACCATTTTGCAATGCTCCATGGAAAAGGTACAGGCAGTTTGTTGAGCAAGCTCTGATAGAAGAAAAATATGCCTTTGCTTTCACTTTTGAAAGTGCTTGTTGAAATTTAAAGGATATATCCACAGGAGGCAATTAAGGTGGCATTTTAGAGAAAGCTACTATATGCCCCCAAATAACAAAGAGCAATAAAAGGAAAGCATGACCCATGAAAACAATTTGATTTATAGAATTATATGTATAAAATGTAAGTTCTAAACAATTTGTATAGGAGGAGCTTATGTGACACAGATAACCCCGAATCTTCCCAAGTAAGCTGCATTGTCTGTATTATAGCAGTACATTGCTATCAAGGCTTCATTTTTGCGTGATTAAAGCCAGACAAGCTGTCCCCTCAAATGCCACTTCCTAAAAAACATCAGCACAGACACAAGCCAGGCCAGGATGACACACTGGGTGCCACGTGGCACACTGGCATTACTACCAGGGGGAATTTCAATGCTAGCCTATGAGGCACCCAGTGGAGCTCCCTTGCTGGGGTTACAGGGAACTTTGTGCACTGCATACAAAAAACATGAGAAAATGTGAAGTAGGAGGGTGAGAAAGACTGGTACCAGTTCCATACCTCATTGGACAGGCCTGGAAGGGTTCTAAAATTGCAGAATGACTATGGATAGTGGGGAATAAAATGTCAGTGAAGACATGCAAAAGAGTGATGAAGTGCTTAAATTAACAAGGCAAGAAATTAGTATCAGTAGCAGCATCTTAAATAAATAGGAGGAGAGTGGCATTGTCCTGCTACATAATTCCAAACAGGATGAAACCTGAGATAGAACTGTAATTATGCAGACTCAGAAATGCTGCTACACAGAATGTAGCAGCAAAGTATGGCTGTCCTTAAATTAGCAAGTGAGAATGAGGGACACACTGAAACAAGTCACATTTGTAGGCTGAGCCATGGCAAAGACTCTGAGTGGTCTTTCTTCAGTGTCTGGGAAAAAAAAAAAAAGCAAGGAAATAGCAAAGGACTGAATTTTGTTAACCAATTTGCGACAGAGTTGTTCAAAATGCTACAATCTTTGTTTGCATCTACTAAGTGTGCAAGATACCCTGTGTCTGGGTTCATAGATGAGATTTCCACAGATAGCACATAACAGGAAAAAATGTAAATGTAGTTAGATCTCCAGCAAAGGTGTGTCACTACTGAAGGTATTTCAGTGCAGAAATAAGGATGAACTGGAAAGAATCTACATTAAGACACTAGAAAGCAGTTCATTAAGCATTAGGGTGAAAAATGACAGGATGGAGTGAGGGAAACTGAGCGAAGGCTGGTGGGTTTATTTTTAAGGTATAGGAGATGACAGATCCTATTTTCTGTGACAAAACCTGCAAAGTTATACTTGTTAAGAAAATGAGTAGGGAAGGAATTGTTAATGGAGGAGGCTGAGGGACTGGGGAGCATATAAAACATGCTGAAGTCGGTTTCTTAGTCACTCAAAAAATAAGCTTAGAGTTCCTAAAGTAAACAGGATGGATATTTCTGATGGTGCAGGTAGACTGAAACTTAGAAACTCAGTCAAGGAAAATGCTTTTTTCTGCAACTGTCTGTTGCCAGGAAGCACCAAACCAGATCCTCAGGGAAGGACCAAGTCACCACCAAATACGTTTGATGCAGACAGTTTATAAGCTGCCCATTCCTTATTTGAGATGGGACTTGAATGGTCAAGAAAGCTGTGATTTCTATAGGGTAATAGAGACAGGGAGATACTGCCCTTTTCTCTCTCTGTAGTGTACACCTAATAGATGATGGCATGTGTTTTTTCTATTCACAAATATTGATTCACTACAGACAAGGTGAGATGGGCATCAGCACACTTGGCAATGCGTAATGGAGGACATTTTCTCACCTTGGCAAACTGAGGGGGTATTAGGTGCAGAAAACAGAGAACACATGGAGGTATAGAGATGAAGGACACCTCCTATCCAAACTGAACTCACAAGCACATACTCAACACTACCAGATACTTATGGAGAACAATGACTTTTCCCCAGTATTTGAAAGTTTTTGGGTTGCTCTGGGCATTGGAGTTCAAATCCTCACTCTTTCCTGGGGGTAAATGAGAGGGTCTCTGCTGAGAAGGTATCTGTGGAAATGCTAAGGAGCAGAAAGGTCTTTTGCAGATAGTTGTGTAAAACTAAAGGATATTCACACCTTAAATTTTTACAAAACTACTTCTGCTCACCTAACTCCTTCATAGCATTTCAGAAATATGGAAGAATGGAAAAAATAGTGTCAGATCTGATAAAGGAAAGTACTAAGTAACCCAAATGTTAGTTATTTGGACTTTTAGCTTCAGGTTCTTGATAGTAAGTATCAGAGCTCTCTTGGGGACTGGTTCTGCACTTTTACCATGACCCCAAACTGGGGCTCCAGTACTGCTACTTGGGTATTTATTACTTTATAAATTGATTTCCTTTATAAATTGAATTCTCTACCTGGATCAAAACAGTCACATAATCAGCATCCAAAGACTTCCTGTCATTTTTTACAGTCAGCAGAAAATACAACCTCTAAGTTGAAAGTAAAGAACAGAAGTGCAGAACACCTGCTCACTACAACCTCAACAACAGCCTAGGTCTGAATTGCTTAAATGTGGCAATATTCAGTAATTTTTAGAGCAACAAAGACAAAACAGTAGGAGGCTGCACCTTCATAACCAACAAGCCAACAAAACAAAAGTAGGGGGGAATATGATTTGAAGTAATCAAACCAAGTGACACAGACATTTCTGCTTCGTGCAGTAAATAAAACATGCTGTGTCAGCTGGAAAAAAAAAAAAAACAACCCACTCTAGAAATGCTGCCCATCTTGAAAGAAAGAGAGTGGTGAGGGAAGGTCATCTGCCACAGATCCAGCATGTTTGATGTGGAGTTTATTCCTCAGACAGAAGCAGTAAGGAGACAGAAGCTGCTACCCATGACAGCCTTGTAGGCAGGTAGGGCAGAGCTTGAGGCTGGATTAGAGAGAAACAAATCTCCAACCACTTATTTGTAAAACTACAAGAGTTACTTCCTTGTATCACAGCACCATATTTCCAAGCAAAAAGAAAATAATTAAGTTTTCCTAATGTGTCCATGTTACCCCAGTAATTTTACAGTCTTTTTCTCTACACATGCCCTGCAAAGGAATTTTTTTCACTACACTAAGTACTTGTTTTTACAAGTAGAAATGCTTTCATCCCACAGCCCAGGGAGAAGGCTAATGAATTCAGGGTGTTTGACCAATACAAAAAAGCTGGACAAGCCACAAAGGAAAGATTTCAACTTTTCAAGCAGTCCATGAAATTTTAGCACAAAGGAAAAACTGATTAATATAGCAAACTCCTTATGGTTTCCTATAGGCAACTTAAGGAGCACATGGCCTGCTCCTCCATATCAGTCAGATAGATGCTTAATTCTCACAGCCAAAGAACAATAAAATATCAGAGAACAAGCTGGCATCCTTAACTGCACAGCCTTTCCTACAGCCAGGACCTTACCACTCTGCATATAAAATGTATTGATCAAACCATCAAAGGGTTCACCAGACTAATCTTTATCTAGTCAGTGATTTGCAGGCAGTGGGAAACAAATAAGCAAACAAATAATGAGATAATAAATTTCCTGAAGCTATGAGAAAAGTAGGTATTTTTTGCATAGTAATTACCCTGGTTCAATTACAGTATGAATAGTCTTCAAAGAAAAGTTGGTGTCCTTCCTCTGAGGGCAAAAATTAATAAGAAACTACGATTACTCTCCCTACTTATTTCCATGAGAGTTGAAGTATTTCCTGTAGGGGATGAAAAAGACAGTACTTATCATGAAAACAAGACATTTATTTTCAAGAGACATAGGAAATTCTACACACTACACCTCTAAAACCTTCTGTTCATTGCTCCTTATGTTCAATAATTTTTATCCAAAAGCAGTGCTTCTTCTTGGACTATCAACTGCTCTCCAGTCACATTTTATACATCAGGCATGTGAATATAAACCAGCAGTCATTCTGCTGATGTCCATGTTTTAAAAGCAGTCTTGACTAGTTTTCTATACTATCTTAGAGTAGTTTAATAGATTACACTGAGAGTATCCATTTACACAGTGAGAATAAATCCCTGAGATCATAACACCATGCATTTTGAAACCTGCAGCTGACTTTCCCCAAGAAATTGAACAAATAAAACAATTGAAAGCAATAACAGTGTGGGAAAATTATACAGCTCCAGACAATGTGCAATCAACCAACGCACAATGTATATATTCCTTTGCCTTTATCACGCCTGACAATCCTATGGTTAGAGACTGACAACAGAGACTGCCTGTTCATCAGGAACAGGGCAGGTTTTATAGAAATACCTCTTGAAAAAAGCACTCCAGATCAAGTGCCAAATCTTCATGTCAGCTCCAGACTGGTAACAAGTTGTGCTCTATCTTCCTATAAATCAACCTTTTCTTACAAGAATATTCAAAGAGCTTTTGGAGCTGTGTGTAAATGCTTCAGCTATAGTACTTCTATTAAAATGATACAGTGCAGCTATGAGGAGAACAAGCACAGATGCTTCAGGATACAGCAAAGTAAACGGAAGTTGCCTCTTGCCTCTAAATCACAATATTAAAAATGGTTTGGGTCAATTCAAAGGCTGCCTGGCAAAATTTGCTGCTGAAATCGTCCACTTTCTAATTCAGAGGAGTCAGATTCTGAACACAAGCATGTTGACATGAATTGAAAAAATATTAACTATGTCAGCAAAAGTATTGTGAGGTTTTTATTGAACCCAGGGTACAAGAAATCACTGTCAGTGGCACAAGCCCATAATTTTTACTACTGCTGCCAGCTGTGGAACTAAAAATTCAGCAGCTCAGCAGAGAGGCCAGGGCCTATGCTGCACTTTCATAGTCATTGTAGCAATACTTCCCAGGCATTGTCTGTGATGTTATCTATCACCACAGAGGACACACACTGGAGTGTGCACTATAGTTATGACCTTGGCTGGTAACAGCCTTCCCAACAGGTGATGCAAAAGTGCATCTCTGCTGCTCAGGATGTTTTGTTCTTGTATCTTTCAGTGCATTTAGGAAGGTCTGCCTTCACATGCCCATGCTGCCATGTGTGGAGACCTTCCAAATCTGGGTCTTTCCATAATTGCAAAAAGGCAAAAGGGCTTTTACCTCGCAACATCACATGTGGGAACACAATTGGGATTTGCCCTTTTGCCATGCCAACAGCACTGGCAAGCAGGAAAGGACACAGAGCTCCACCAGCTTTGCACCATACCATAATGGCTTTCTGTGGCAAGTCTTTTCCTGTGTTGATCTGACAATGAGAAGCAAACTGTGCTTTATCAAATTTAAACAGGAGATGCCAAGAGAAGAATAAGTATTCATGTTTTGGGTCAAATACGGAGAAGTCACCACACTAGGAACAGTACAGGGGAGTATGGTAGCCCACCAATTAGGGAAATTACATAGTAGGCAAACCATAAGATCATTAAAAAAAGACTCAAACCCAATCTATTTTGCAGACATACTGAAGAGAAGGTTGGATGGCATTTGCAGGCAGCAGTAGGAACAGCCTCTGCAGCTGTAACAGTGGGAGCAGAGGGAAGGAAGCACCCTGGGGCATACAGGACAACCCCCCCCCCCCCCCCCCCCCCCCCCCCCCCCCCCCCCCCCCCCCCCCCCCCCGCCCATGCCCTCCACCATGGTCCCTCTGAGCAGCTGCTCCAAAGCTATGGCACTGATGGACAGCAAAGCAGGAAGTTATTTGCCTCAGGACCTGAGCTCAGAGTGATGCATGAAAAACAGCCACAGTGAATCACCTTATACAGCTGGAATTAGAATTGATAACTTATCAACACTACAGAGAAGAAGGGAAGAAATCCCAGTTCTCTGTGATCTGGTGGTTCTGCTTACTAACTAGGGCTATTCTTTAGCAGTCAATATTTTTGCAAACTAGATGCTATTCATGTGCAAGTACAATATGGATTAAGAGTGGCTGAGGAGACCGTGAGATAACAGAACAACACCTATGCCTGGACAGTCTTGGGATTTGAAGAAGTTTCAAAGCCCCTCCCTCAGGGGACACAATTTTTTTGTCTGTGGCAGCCCTGAAAAAGGATAGGTGTCACAAAGACATCATGAATTGTTCTCTCAAGGGGAAGAGTTGATAACATCACTAGTAGGTGAGGAGACACTAGAAAAATATTAAGTCCTGCCTCATGAGTTGGCAGTTGTTATTATAGCTTCCCAATAAGTCATTCCATTTCCATAAGCACAAATTACATGAGGTTTGTTTTGAGAAGAAATTTTCAGGCATGCTTCAAAAGCACAGCATTCAGAAAGAATTGTTTTTTAAAGGACTTAATAGTGTTGAAAATTGTTCCACTTACTGAAGGAAAAATACAAATAACTTATCAACCCTTAAATCACATGCCATTTGATGCACCAGTACCAAGTTAACAATTAATAATCCCATGTCTAAAGGAACCGACTCTTTCACTTTATGCTGACAGTCACACAAGTTGTGTGTATTCATCCAGATAAGAAGAGTATAACAGACACTTGCATGGAAAAAAAATCTCTTTTTGTAGTTGTATCAAGTTTTCATATTGTCAAACAGACAAATTGGTTCTGTATTCCTGAGCCATGCTGCATTATGCCAAGGTAGGAAGGTATATCCCTACTTCAGTAAACTGTGGAGGATTGGACTTAGTAGGATAAAAAAAAGAGAGAGAATTGATGAAAACAATCCATTTTCATCTGGATTTGCAGGTGGGCTCCAGATTATTTTGGTAACTCACTTGCAAAGTATATTGCTGCAGTGTGCAAAAAAAGAATTTAAATCAGATTACTTCATCCACCACATCTTAAAGCCCATATAACCAGCCTGCACCCACAAAGGGTGGAAACACAGGTAAGGAACTACCACTTCCCTCATAGTAGTGATGGAAAAATGAGGCACGGGTCTACTGCAGCCCCCATGCATCTATTTTTGTGTCATTATGATCAAAAGTCTTTGCACAATTGGACCTAAATTGCTTTACAAGGTCACAGTGGCCACCATGGGTTGCTGCTGTCTGTTCTCAGACCCTGCCTCTTTTCTCCTCTGTGAGCCTATAGACAAGGAAATGGAATTTAAGCCAAATATGAGACCTGACACCTGCATTCATGCAAGGGGCCTCCTCTCCTTTCAGCTGAACCAGTCAGAAGGAATTTATCTAGCAAGTGATATCAAGTTCTGCTGTGATTTGTTTGGGGGGGAGGGGAGTGGGTGGCATTTGAAGCTTAAAACAATTGGACTTAATTTAATACAAGTGTTTGTAAGCAGGCATATGTGGCATTTCTTTCAAAGTAATTTTCTTCTATTATTATTTGAGTAACTTCTTATGTATGTGACAAAGTCTCTGTGTCAGGACAAGACTAAACCTTACCAGGAAAGGACTGTACCACAACTAGGTTTTTCATATCAAATGCATCTTTGAAAGACTCAAATAAATGAGGGCTGATAGTTTAACATGAAATTAAGTACTCATCAACTGCTGTTTTTCAAATAAACCATTTAGTATGCTCACCCCTGAAAAAGCAGAGATAGGGTGTCAGAGAAATCAAGTGTATCCCAATAGTTTGGTTGAACACAAAAAAATGCAATGGGGTAATGTGATTCTTCCTTTATAGAGATTCAAGAAAGCATCAGTGAAAATTATTAAAGGCTTGTTTGGGAAAATTTCTGCAACCAGACTACATAGAAGCCAGCTCAAACCACAGAAAATTATTAGCATAATAAAAATGAGAGCATATATGGTGCACTCAGTTAACAATAAAATTTTATAATTACACTGCTATGGCTGGTCCCAGCACGTATCAACCCCAGTCTCACCAAGAGGGTTCTTCTTGCTTCCCACTGACTCAAACATGGCTATTTAGATGAAATTTATCTATTTGTCTAGCCTAAGTTCATATAAATTTGGAACAAAAAGAAAACAAAAAAGTGAACGCAGAAAGGCACCTGTGATCTGCAGGATCACAGAATCAGATCAGAGCCCAAGGGTGTCCCATAGCAGAGCATCTCTGGGCCCAGGCTCCCCCAGAGCCACTCTCAGTAAGAGTACTGCATTAATGTCATGGCTTCTGAGAGGGGTGCCAATGGTGGAGCAGAGAAGGTCACCTGTGCCTGGCTGCAGGCTTCCCTCTGTTCCAGGCACCTCACCACATGCAGTGTGTATATAGAAATGCATGGTGTGAGAAGGAAAACCCTGCATAACAGCAGAGTGGCTGGGTGGATAGACCTTAACAACTGGCCATGAAAACAAAGAAAAAAAATAGCCAGAACTGTACTGGAGTTAATTCTTATCATACAGTCAGATCAGTCAACTGCAAACACAGTTACAGATCTCTAATAAAATATTAATGGTTCTTATATATTGCTTCTACAAGGTACTGTAGTAAAAAAAAAAAATGAATGCTGCTCACATATTTCCACATTTTCCCTTTTGTTACTGCTGAAACTTACATCTGAGAAAGTCAGTTTACTGTCGTATTATGTTTTTTCCCAGCTGTATTTTTCCTTTAAACCTTAGAGGATAATTAAAATTCTTTCCACAGGACAATGGCAAATAAGATTTGGGTGTGCACTTCAAATGTAGTATACTAATGACATTTTTGGAGTCTGTAATAAATCATCTCTCTTTTCTGCAAGCAAGTAGAGTAAATGGACAAAATCTCTGAAATATACATCTCCATTTACAAGTCTCATACCTTCCCTCTGATCTCATCTAGCCACATCTCTGGTACCTTGGTATTGTAAATACAATATTAGCTTTTTTAATACATCACACAAAAATCCAATAATCTCATTAACTGCAAATACTGTAGGAATGCAGAAGCCTGCTGATACCCACCAAACCACTGCAACCTTCACAAGGGCCAGTTGTCTGCAATAAGCAGCCAAACATACATTGCTCCATTTGATTTACTTTATCACTTGATTTTACAGTTTCTGTTTAGCACTGAACTGATAGAAGGGAAATGTTTTAGCATTGTATGTGAAAACCACTTACTTCAACATACTGAAGCTTTCTGTACCTAACCTTTGGGTAATTTCATCTCTCCCATGGGCTTCTAACATTTATATTTGTTCTGAGGAGCTGCAATTTACCCTACTGCAAACAGAAGATCACGACTGGGTATTTCTGTTAACTGAGAGTCTTTCTGTTTACATTTCTTGTTCCTTCCACATAACATTAGCACAAACTACTGCTAGTGCTTCCCATTTCCCCTTCATTATTTCACCCTGTATCTATTGGCCAACTAAAAATTGTGCTTCCTGGTGGGGACAAATCCAGTTCTCCTAATTCAGCTTTGAGTTCAGGTAAATCCCAGCCCTCTGTTCAACCCAGCAAGGGTCAAATGGCCAGGCCTATGCTATGCCTTATAAACCCAGTCCTAGTTTACAAGAAGACCTACTAGTCTTGCACAATAGACATTACTTAACTGCTTTTTAATCTAGGAAGTCCTTTTGGCTAAACGAGGATAACAAGCTACTTTCTGTTCTCCAGTTTTCACAACTGGTAGAAATGAAAAAGAACACAAAAGATTAAGCATTATGGAGTGTGGGTGTATTTATTTTCAGAAAATTGCTTAAATGGAACTGAACTTTCTTCTTCTAACAGACCTTCTCCAAATCCCCTTTAAGTTTAATTTTCTGCTGTACTTCCCAGATGAACATTCAGTACTTCTTGGTTTTAGCTCATGAAATCAATATATATCAGAAAATTGTTATGCCTTAAATGCTAACTTACACATTTTCTTTCTTCAGTAACTTTGGACTAGAGCAGGTACTCCTCACATGGGTTGGTGTTTGGGGGCTTCACAAGGATGAAATCTTTACTATGGACTTCTGTTAGTCTTTACTATTGACCCTCATATTTCTGTGGCAGTGGAAAGGCTGCCACTTCAGGGCCAGCCTTCAGAAAGCCTGAGCTTATTTGCAGCATCAGGAGCTGAGCATGCCAGCTGACTCTTATTTTCAGTATGTAAGGAGGCTGGCTCCTTTTCAGCACGAGGAGCACCATCAGCATCACAGCAAGCATCACAGCAGGCATCACAGCCCAAGGGCAGGTGCACCTCATGGGGCTGGCATTAGTGTTGGCTCAGCTCCCTAAAGCTTGTGCCAAGAAGGCAGCTGCAAGCTGTGAAGTTTAGTCAGAAATTCAGATAGAAGTTGTCTGATAGAAGTTGCCAGAAAGATAACTAAAAGCTGTTGAGGTTATTCTTACACCAGGGACTCAGAAGTTGCACTTACAGAAAGCTGAGGACTGAGGCCAGCAATTTAGGGAGCTGGAGAATTTAATAATAAGCTAGTTGAGTTATTGTGATTGCAATGGTAACTCCATCTGAGGCTACGACCACTTCTATGTCATCTCAACTGTGCAGGACATCTAGCCTGGAAGATCTTGTTTAGAAACAGCTGTTAACTTATTTGGAGAAGATTTCTACGGCAAGCCAGCAAAGTTTGTGATACACTATTAACAAATCTCACTCACATAAAAATCTAATTAGAGAAATAAATGCACAACACTGCATCTCTGGGGGTTCCCCCACTCCTCTGCCTACAATGCTGCATATCCCAGGCTGCCTGCAAGCTGTTTCAGATGCAGCAAACCCCGCACACCCCTTTCTGCAGCAACTCAGCATTTCTTTTTGTCCCCAAAACAATGACATTACTCTGGAAGATATCTGTAGTCCTGAGTTTTCAAGCTGAACGTGTTGATGTTAAAAAAGGGTTCTTTCCCAGGCTTTCTTCTGGTAAACAGAAGAACAATGTTTTGTAAATATAGAAA